>NQII01004359.1:0-24517 GCA_002778355.1 Clitarchus hookeri
GTAAAATCTCTTGTACTTTTACAAAAAAAGTTTTTAGAAAATGGTTCCTCAAAAAATTGTTTTTAGTGCTACAAAAGTTTTTCTTATAAAAAATGCAATAAATTTGTTTATAATATTACAAATTGAAGCTTTTATTTCCACTTACATTAACGAGACGAGAAATCAAAATTAGTTTTACAATGTTCTCCAAAACCACTGTAATGAAAAAGTAATATTCAAGGAAAAAATGTTCTTATTGTAATAACAAAAAAAAAAGAAGAAAAGGGAAACGCCCACCCCCACCGAGATTTGAGCCTGCGATCTCTGGACGCAACTAATGCACTTTATCACAGGCTTACTTCATTTTACACGGCTTGGTACTTTACCACAGGCTTACTTCATTTTACACGGTTTGGTACTTTACCACATGCTTACTTAATTTTACACGGCTTGGTACTTTACCACATGCTTACTTAATTTTACACGGCTTGGTACTTTACCACGTGCAGTAGTGTAATAACCTCATGTCTGGGAAAGGAATGATGTTAGAAATTTAGG
The DNA here is from genome assembly GCA_002778355.1 of Clitarchus hookeri. Lineage (NCBI taxonomy): Eukaryota > Metazoa > Arthropoda > Insecta > Phasmatodea > Phasmatidae > Clitarchus > Clitarchus hookeri. The sequence goes on from NQII01004359.1 coordinate 538, forward strand.
CAATTGCTGCATTTCAGAGGGAATTTAAGTCTGCAGATACAATGAACGGTTGCATACATGGAGTTTTATAATTATAGAATATATTTTATTTATAAACTTTGCGTCCAGACGACAATTTATGGCATTATAAACCAACAAATTATCACTATAACCTCTTCAGTAAGGTAAAAAAAATACTGACCAGGTATAATACACATAACAGCGTGGTTATATGAGCCATGAAAGTAATGTTAAAAGCTATGAAATATTTTGCACTCAAAATAACGGTGAAATAAAATAAAAAATCCCCCCATTCAAAGGCTTTTATTTAATAACACGTCATTCGTAAACGTATTAATTTGTTCTAAGTGAAATAAATGTCANCCCCCATTCAAAGGCTTTTATTTAATAACACGTCATTCGTAAACGTATTAATTTGTTCTAAGTGAAATAAATGTCACAGAATTAAATAGTATGTAACTTTGACTTCTCGGCATAAAGAGATTGCTGGAAGTTACAAAAATATTTCCAGTTGTATTACAAATACCACTATTGTAAAGTTACAAACGTTTAGCCGACGATATTATTGTATTTTTACAAAGTTTTGTGAATGTGCAAAAAACTTTCAGTGAAATTTCAAAATTTTTTTTACAGTCCAGTAGTTTGCAAGACTAGACAGCGCGACTCCTGGCAATGCCAAGAGTTCCGGGGAAAAGCAGGACGATTATCCTAGTTTCAGAAAATGCTTTGTGAATAGAGGAAACTGAAGTTTTTCTTATAACCCACCCAGAAAGAGGAAAGTTTGTTGGGGGAGTGAAGGGTGACTTTATCCAGACTTATATTTACTGTCTGTTTCTAATGGCGTTGAAGTTTCGGCAAAAGAGAACGGTTTGAGACAAGTGACGATCACAAGAAACAAGGAAGTTGCGACAACTACGAGATGCCTGCAGTCAAAGCCTGCGCGTGAAACAAAATATTAAATTGTCGACTTGTTCCCTTCATAACCTCATGCATCTTACATTTACAAAGATACGCATACACGGACGCAACCTCTCTTCCTTTCTGTCTCTTTACATGTCTTTCTCCCTCCTCTCTCTTTCCCATTCCCACATTCTCCGGTCTTGTAAAAACTGACTCCGGAAAAAGTGGATNTGTCTTTCTCCCTCCTCTCTCTTTCCCATTCCCACATTCTCCGGTCTTGTAAAAACTGACTCCGGAAAAAGTGGATCTAATAGTCCTGCGAATTAAAATTATAAAATACAAATATTATATTAATATTTAAATTAAATGAAATGTTATTAAATTCTTGCATAAATTACCCAAGGGAATAATTGTGTGGGTTATTATTAAGCAATTTATCACATCTTCAAGACCAAAACTACAAATCGGTAGTTTAATAAAATTATTACTTTACGTTCAATAAAATTGCTGCAAATACATTTTTTTATTTTTTTTATTTAAAATGATTTGGGTGTGTAACCCGTGTACGATCTTGCAGATCTCAGCTAAAAGACCAAAAGAACAAAAAAAAAATATATATATATATATATACTTCGACAAAGAAATGCATATAGTACTTGGCACAAACAACATACAAACAAACACTAAAAAAATAAGTAGCACGAAGAGGCTCATTGAAACCGCAGGACGCTGTACAAAGAAATAGTTACGAAGGTATATTACTCAAATAATCAATCATGCTGGATTATCGTACATGGCACAAAAAAGAGAAGCAAACAAACTGTACAGGATGTATTTAAATTCCTATTATGCACATTGAGAGCTTGTGGACGGGGGGAGGATGAGTAGAGGGACCCATGTCCGGAAATGTTTATTCCCCCTGCTATAAGCTGAACACCACAATGCGTGCACTTGTCCCGCATCTGCTGCGTCCACTTCGACATGGCAACCGCCCTTGGATACAGACACTGTACCTGCGTACCACGCTCAGGCACACTTGCTCACAAACACCTCGTGGACGCACATTCACCGCTGCCATAACCCGCGCAAGCAGATCCTCTTGGGACTCCACCCGGAGTCTTCGCGTGGCCCCGCCGGAGACACGAGCGCAGACAGCACGTGCGGTAGAGCACCACCGTGTTGAAACTACACGGCTCGTCGGACGTTCGACGGCGCATCCTCCACCAGCTCGGGCAGCACACCTCGCAGGAGAATCCAGTACGAGCCAGCCGCGAGGCGAGGTAGCAGAAGGTACGGAACAATGACACGTCCGTCAGAAAACCCGTGTCCACGCATCGACGTCGCGTCGTTCCTGAGAGCCAAGGGCGTGCGTAGCACGAGGGTTATCCTCCGCCCACGCATGGTTGTCGCGCGGAGTAAATACACCTTCCCTGGTGAGTTTGGCTTCATCCATGAAGAGAATGCACCGTGGGAAATGGGGCTCCTCCAAACAAAACTCATGCCATGGACCTTCTGGAGGTGTTACGGGTGTGAAAGTTGCTCACGAATCACGCGCCAGGCAGTGTCGTGATCCACGGCGAGGGCGCGCGCGATCCTCCTGGTACTCGTCGGCGCCTCCTCTCCAACCGCTAGGAGCACGACGTCTCCAAGACAGGAGATGCGACGCCACCTTGGTGCACCACAGTCGGCCCTGCTGGCGGTGAGCGTACCTTGTCTCCCGGAGCCACCGGTTTGCCGTGGCAGAGACGGTGTGTGCGATGGTGTGTCCGGCGGCGTGGAGAGCACATCTGAAACAGGTGACACGTAGCCCTCCAATCACACTTCACTTCGCCGGACACTGACATCATATCGGTGCACGCTTCAAAAGCGCGGTCGGCTACGTTCATCAGGAAGGCAGTGCCACGGAGCTGACCGCTCGATGCAGGCAGTGAAAGGCGCGCAGGACGTGTTGCAGACACGTGACGTCAGATGATCATCGTCGAATCACGTACTCCGCTCTGCTCACTGACTCCGCAGACGCAGGGCAGGGTCCACTGGTGGCGCTCTCTGGCTTGTAGCGGGGGAACAGTACGTTTCCCCCCTACATGCCGTCAACGTGTGTAATAACAATTATATATACAATATGTATACCAGACTTTCTTGTCTGACTAGTAATATATAGGCTCATTTGGAAAATATCTATCATCAATAACAAGACATGAGCTCTGTTTGTGCAACACTAAACCTATTTTTTGAATTTATTCATTTTCAAAAACGTAAAAAGTCAGTTTTAAACAAATAAATGTTCTGGATATTTAAGCACGTTAACACAATAACTGAGAACATAATAGAGACCACGTAATAAAATGGAAATGATAAGTACTTGAAAAGTTTTAAAAATATAATAAAAACGTGACAATCAGTTTAAGTCCCATCATGATTATCAATAAACTTCGGTTATAACATCAAATATAAATTTTCTGCTCAAAGATTTAAAATATTGGTAGGGGTGCCCGAACATAAATTATTTAAACACCGTAACTACAAATAGCTTATGGGCCTACTTTGAAAGACCATAATGTTAAATGTTCGTAAAAAATTAATCAAGAGCCATTTGCATAATAAAATTCAAACCTTTAACTTTTAAAGTAATATTTAACAGAGAAAAACAAGATCCAAATTTATAGCAAATAAGTCAATTATAGTTTCTATTTAAAATAATAATTCCTGCGGTAGACTTCTCTGATTGCAGAAATCGTCCCGTCTGCGGAAACGGGAAAATGTAGCTGACTAAAACTAAGATAGACATTGGCATCAGCAGGGAAAGGGCAGGAAATGTCTACCAAAAGCCAAAACATGTAGAAACGGTCAGCTCAACACGGGCACAAAGTATTTAGGCCATCAAGGAGCAAAAACGTTAGTCTGGTAAGTGCAGAAAGAACTTTACCAACACGTGCATCCTCACTTAAAAATAAAAACCCGAAATAGATAAGTTTGTGAATATTACTGGTGCTTGAGAAGGAACCAACTATAAAACTGAAGTAGTACCCTCCAGAGAGAGGACAAGAAAATCATTGAAGTGGCAAACTACACGTCAAAGTACCTAAAAGAAGTACACAAGTAATAATTTATTTTAACTGTACTGCTACTGACTACATGTTGGTAAATACACTTTATCAGTAGGGACTTGCATGCTAGTAAAAAGCCATCACGACCGCAAGGCAGCACGGACACAACATACTGGCAACACGCCAAGGCGAGAAAGTGCTTGAGCAATGCTACGCGAAGTATGGAGAAGTGCCAAGCCAAATACGAACGGAAAGATTAGATTCTTGACGATAGATGCCGCGTGCCGTCCAGAAGAGACGATTTACGCACACACAGAGAGGTGAGGGAAAGAATTACATTAAACGAAAATATCATATTTCTGGTAAAATCAAGTTGTTAGCTGCTTGGATACGCCAAGGAAACAGATGAACTGTAGCTACAGAGAAGGAGGAGGGACACGAGCATCAGAAGGAATTTGCAACGATGCAACGTAGAGAAACAATCGCATGAAACGTCGGTCTGCTGGTGATTAACGGGATTGTAAACATAGTTTTCAAAGCACAAAAGTTAACTGAATTTAAATTGAAGTAATGAGAACAATAAGTTTTTGATATTAAAAATAAGCCTACTTTCCTCAACATGAGTGCAATTCATTTTTAACAATATCTTAAAAGCTGAGCTGGTAGGTGGGACCTATCTCGTTAAAAGGAATATCATTAGAGGTGACACCAGAAACATATGCAACAGTAGTGAGACTATTACAAATACACACGTGCCTTAATCGGGGATTCGAACGCAGAAAACCTTGTACCATAAACTAGTGTGCAATAAACTGTATTGCCGAGGTCGGATTCGAGCTTCAACTTCGAAGTTAATCTGTCTAATTCTTCGAATGAAACGTTTAACAATCCTACAGCGCCATCATTTTGAAAATAAGGGACTGAACTACTGAAAAAAAATTTTTTACATCACCTACCACAGAACTACCTGTGGCAAAAACTTTGTGAAAATCATTTTATTGGTCCCTGAGATATGGCATAAAACCTCCACACTTTTCATTTGCCGATCTTAATAACTGGAGCACTGAAAGGTACGTACAGATAAGCTAACATTTATTAGGCATAAATAGTTTCGTAGGTAGCGCACACCATGTTAAAATGAATGCATAAGCGCCATTCAATAAATAAGAGATTTGTGCACTAAAAACACACACACACATACACACACACACACACATATATATATATATATAACCTACCACAGTACAATATCTTCAACAAAATCGGTTTATTGTTTCCCGAGATACGACATAAAAACTATTTTGTTTCATGTATAAAAATGGCGACGAAATGCGGAGTTGCATATACAATTATGAGGGCTATAATGGATATTGTCAGCGTGCTAAGTTAAGTTGAAATTTGTATTGTAGTTTCGTGCATAAAATATTCTGAGTCCAAATTCTTATATGAAAACAAATGGGCCTGACCCTCACAAAGTTTATCAGTTTACATGGCCTGCCATAATGCTACTTGTTTCCCAAATTTGGTAAAATTCCGATTTTTCTGGAGATATCGCATAATTTTAACTATTTTACAAAATGGCGGACAAAAATGTTTTCTTTTTACAAATTTAATGGCTGTAATATATACATCCAGCGTACAAATTTCCATTGGAATTAATTACATGGTTTCGAAGATATAACATACATAAACAAAATAACTATATGGCCGCTATTTTGAAAAGAAGCGTCTGAACTACTTAAAACATATTAGTTAACATCACCTGCCGCGCTACTTGTTTGCCATATTGGTTAGTAATCGGTAAATGGTTTTCTGTGATATAACTTTAAAGCTTTATTTTTAGCGTGGTACTATCTTACAAAATAGAAGACTAAAGAAGCTCCTTGCAGATACATTTGATATTTGTTATATGTACTCCTAGTATACAAAGTTAAGTTGAAATGGATCATATTTTTTGGGAATTTTTACTATACTAAAATGGCTAAATGACCGCCATTTTAAAAATAAGTGCTCAACATTCTTAAAATATATTTGTATATACTAATAGCCGCAGTACTACATTTTGCCAAATTTGTTAGTAATATGTCAATTGTTTCCCGAGATATAACACACAAACTTTTTTAATTCATGTAGCGCTATGTTACAAAATAGTGAAACTAAAATTATTGTTTTGGGCATATATGGTGCTTTTAATAGATACTGTGAGCGTACAAAATTTGTGTGAAATTCGTTAAACGGCATGGTAATTGTACCAATTAAACTTAAAGTATTTGCGTGACCACCATTTTGAAAATAAATTCTTCATGAACTTCAATTGCATAAATTTATATCAGCTACGCCAGTAATATTTATGTGCCAATTTTTATAAATATTGGCAGAGTAGTTTTCGAACTACACTGAAGAGCCAAAAAAACTGGTACACCTGCCTAATATCGTGTAGGGCTCCCGCGAGCACGCAGAAGAGCCACAAGACGACGTGGCATGGACTCGACTAATGTCTGAAGGTATGCAGGAGGTATTGAAATCTGCTCCAATTTGAGAAAGGGTTGAACGTCTGTCACGTTTAATGATTCTCACCAGTCGTCGTTTGTCGCGTTCGTTCACGATCTTTTTCCGGCCGCAGTGATGTCGAAAATTTGATGTTTTACCGGATTCTCGATATTCGTGGTACACTCGTGAAATGGTCGTACGCGAAAATCCAAATGTTATCGCTTCCTAGGAGATGCTATGTCCCATCTCTCGTGCGCCGACTATAACACCACGTTCAAACTCACCTAAATCTTGATAACCTGCCATTGTAGCAGCAGTAACCGATCTAGCAAATTTGCCAGACGCTTGTTGTCTTATATAGGCGCTGCCGACCGCATCGCATTACTCTGATTGGTTCCATGCCTCTGTTATTTGCTTACGCACGCCTATACCAGTTTTTTTGGCTCTCGAGTGTACAACGTAAATGTTTAATTTTTTAATGTAACGCTATCTTCCAAAACGGCCGACCAACAACAATATCCTGCTCTGATTTCATTGTTTACACCTTGCGCATCCAAAATACAATATTTTGATTTAAAAAACTTGAATAGTTTCCAAAATATCAAGTATAAACCCAATTTTGAAATTGACCGTCACTTTGAAAGTAAACGCCCGACGTGGTCGAATACTACAAAAATCGGGTGTCCTTACTTAGTACTATACGTGTACCGAGACTGGTGAAATTCGGTTCACGTCTTCAGAAATTGAAAAGGGTGGAGTGCGGACACACACACGCACATACGTACAGAAGTAAATACATACATAAAAGTACACACACGCATAAACACATCCAGACCGGAAAATGATCTTATAAGTCTTTCTTTATTTCGGAAAGTAGGCTAAAATATCTAAACTGTAAAATAGTATAATGAAGCTTTGATGAATCATTGAAATAAAATATGAAAAACATTTATCAATATATATGTTGCATCAGAAATAAATATGAGACCTCAATTTCTAATCAAATAAATCTTAAATTCCTTGAATGGTGAATGAAAGCATTATTCAAATACAATAATAAATGTAACAATAATTTTTTAATATAATAAGTTTTATCATATTGATGAGAATTAAATGCAAAAATCAGATTTATAAATTGAATGTAACATATGATGTATAATATAAATTATTTCGAAGTAATTTAAAAATATTGCATTTTTTAATTACACAACTCGAAAGAAACAATGTTTAGTTAACCACTGACATCATATAAAAAATTATTCTAATTTTTTCCCCAATATGTCGTCGCCAACACTTTTTAAATTAACATTTTTCCAGTCTTTTATAAATCCCATCAGTGAATACTGATCTGGAATACATGAACTGTAACGCTTACACGCATGCTAGNTTTCCAGTCTTTTATAAATCCCATCAGTGAATACTGATCTGGAATACATGAACTGTAACGCTTACACGCATGCTAGAATCTAGATGTTACAGCATTACCGCATTTTAAATAACGGTACTATAGTAGGCGCCTTGTGACCAGAGAGCGGAAACATACATTTAGTGACACGTGTTAAAAACCCTTACGCGTCTCTGTTTTCCGGTTGCTTTGAATCGTATTTGACATGCTTCTAAAGACTCTGAATAAATAACGAAATTATTAAATGTGGCTGTCCAAATAATGGGTGAAATATATCAGATCACTAATTTTGCTTCTCCCTAAGATAGCAGACAATGGATAAACGGCATCTAATGAAGTACACAAAAATATGCGGATGTTCTTAAAACTAAAAAACCTGGCGAATTTAAAGAATGCTGCAATGTGCAGTTATTGAAAACGTCAAATTCGCTTAAGTTAACCCATTATTATTATTTTTTCGTTACCCTGTCTATACAAAGTACTCGCAAGGAGGAAGGAAAATATTGAGCGAGACCTTGTTACCTAGACAAGTCCACTTTTTAGTTCTGTAAAATCAGGGTAAATAATAGCAAGCTCGGTATGAAAGATAAATACCGTAATCAGAATGAAAAACNTTTTAGTTCTGTAAAATCAGGGTAAATAATAGCAAGCTCGGTATGAAAGATAAATACCGTAATCAGAATGAAAAACAGGGGAGGGGGGAGGAGGTGTTAAGTTACAGGACTAAGATATAACGGGGATATGTTTTGGAGAGCGGAATGCCTGGACTTTCAAACGAAGAAAACTCGTCGTTTAGTTTCAAACGCGGCGCGAGAGGGAAATTCTTAGAAACATGAAAAGTGAATTCCACCGGAGATTTTTTGTTATTGGAAAGAGTATGAAGTTATGTTTCTGTCATCACAGATTATATTCCGCCAATATCCGATTATGCGTTTTGTAGATAAGCATGGCCAACATACTTCGTAAATGTACTGCTCTAATCGGTGTATCAAAATCATGTGCAGTACCTCTGATGATGGAAGCTGCTGCGACTGTCGGAAACGCTGGCTGGATAAGAAATACTGGACGCAAACACAGAAGCNACCTCTGATGATGGAAGCTGCTGCGACTGTCGGAAACGCTGGCTGGATAAGAAATACTGGACGCAAACACAGAAGCCCAGCAGATTACGACAACGGTGGCGAAAGCCTGCGATCAGTTTCCATCGTATCGAAATTACCTGAAAATAAAAGGATTGCTCTCGGTCTGAAGTTGTAGGACATCTGGTGATCAAAAAACTAATTGTTATTATATTTGTACAAATTGGTGTTTAACTTGTACATATCACTTAGAAGTACTATTTCTTCGCAAAAAAAAACNTGTTATTATATTTGTACAAATTGGTGTTTAACTTGTACATATCACTTAGAAGTACTATTTCTTCGCAAAAAAAAAACTGTTACACTGGCCTGTCAAAATCAAAATTTTAGTGTTTGTGGGACGTACAAATAATAAAAAGTAACTCATTAACCGAAATGATATAATTCATATGGAACTAAGTTACCATGTGATACTTAAAGGTTTCTTCAAAATCACATTATGAAATGTCTTCCCAATTTTTTTTTAAACTGCTTAAAATCAAGAAATTTTGCATAGTTTTTATTTTCAGCAGTCAACCAATTTGTAAGATAANTTTTTTTTTAAACTGCTTAAAATCAAGAAATTTTGCATAGTTTTTATTTTCAGCAGTCAACCAATTTGTAAGATAAGTTTAAAACAACATATCTTAACATGAATTGAGACATGACCTTCCAGTCGCCCTTGTTAAATTTTCTGTAAATGGTTACGTTCATATTTGTACGTCCCGAAAAAAACTAAAGTAATATTTTTGACATGTTATGATGCAAAAACCATGTGATATATAATTCTTTAAGCGAGAGTTACGTACTTATAAATAACGTTTAGCATACAAGTTGAATGGTGATTCGTGCATGAATAAAATAAGGAATATGTTTGTGACTATCACCCTTTAGTGTATTCTCCATCCAAATAAGTTATTTTGGTGACGTCAACAGAAATCGAAATTAAAGCATTTTTTTCACCTGTGGTTTTTGATGATTAATGAAAATGATTTGTGGTGAGCGGAATTTACTGCATGGCTCCTTCTAAGAGACAGAAATTCACAGGATTTTATGTTTTTCATCGTGTTCATAAACGCAAGATTTCACACACCCATAAGAAAAATTTACGTGATNATTCACAGGATTTTATGTTTTTCATCGTGTTCATAAACGCAAGATTTCACACACCCATAAGAAAAATTTACGTGACACCAAGGCTTCGCGGGTTATCTGAAACTAGCATGGAATTATTGGCATAGTATGACCAAGCCTGCATACGAGAATAATTATGTATATTTCAAACATATGCTTGTTCGTGTTGTGCATTAATGCTCNCCAAGCCTGCATACGAGAATAATTATGTATATTTCAAACATATGCTTGTTCGTGTTGTGCATTAATGCTCTGGCTGTAGCTGCTAAACACATCAACTTAAAACTCCCCAGTGTGTTATATTGATCTGACGTGCAGGAGAACCCCTATTTACTTTCAGAGTGAGATGAGAACTTAAACAGTTATGTATTGAGCATCAGAAATGTAAAAAAATGGAGATGAATAAGTGGCGGAATGCAAAGAGCCGGCGAAAAGGAAGAGTTACAGAGCATGCCCCCGGCCAACGACGAAGACGGACAGATTTCCCTCACGGGGAATCGAACCCATTTCACATTGGCAGGAAGAGAACGGTCTGCCTACCTCACCAATGCAGCCCTCAAAATGCAAGNGGGAATCGAACCCATTTCACATTGGCAGGAAGAGAACGGTCTGCCTACCTCACCAATGCAGCCCTCAAAATGCAAGACTTTGTTACGAATATTGGCCGGAGATCTTCGATCGGCATTGGAAGGTTCTTGTACATGAAGACCATAAACGAACTGCAGTCCATGATCTANTTGGCCGGAGATCTTCGATCGGCATTGGAAGGTTCTTGTACATGAAGACCATAAACGAACTGCAGTCCATGATCTTACAACTGCTGCACGAAATACCACCAGTCGGTTACAGTCGACACCGGCCTCAACAACAGCAGAAGGACAACATACGGATAGAATAATAATGCTACAGGTTGTGGTTGTGATCCCTGAGTACATACAGAAATACAGAGTCTAGCCTGATTGAAATTGCAACGAGAAATTCCAGCGTTTCTTTCAGTTATCGGCGGGAACAATTCACAGAAACGTTTTTGCTAATAGATACACGCTACTTTTGCAACAATTTCATGCAACTTTTGTGGAGATGCAACTGAATTGCACATGGATAAACAACGTTCAGTTCCCCAGGTATAGTTCATTCGCGGCTACTCCCAACTTCTCTGAAAACCTGCGTAAGTTCTACTTCCAGGATGTTGCACCGTCTCATGCAAACACAGCTTAATCGAGACTGTAAAATTACACCAAAGGGACAACGCATCGCATACTTACGCATTAAGTTATTAGTATTGAGAATGAAAACTATTTCTTAAAAGGCATTACTAACACACCTGTTTTCTCCCTGTTTTTATTAATACCAATTATAAAATAATTAATACAATTAGTAGATAAATTAAAGTAAATGTTCGATTTTATGATAAACTGAATGCCTTTTGTGTTAACGGAAATATCAAACGCTTGTGATATATGTCATATTCAGGAAATAACGAAACACGTCATAGGTGAGGTGATTTTTCAAAGGTTTTATTCAAAAAGTGTGAAGATACAGCCAATAGACTATGAAGATGTTCGAGTGGGACAGATTTGGACGGCGGTTAACTGCTAACGTATTCAGCGCAGATGCGGTTTGAGGCACTGTCAAGGTGGAGCAGTGACGGAATGCAATGGAGGAGAAAACGGGAATAGTTCGAGGAATCCCACTAGCCAACGGCCACGGAAACTTCCTACGAGCTTCTCGCTAAGAACGTTTGCGCTGGAACCCTCCAGGAATCGAACTCATTTCGCCGGTCCGGCGTGGTGCTTGACAATAAATGAAAATGGTTCTCCAAACACACGGCAGCCGATTTGAAAATGCCTGTTTCTCTGTAAGATGCTGAGACCTACTCTCCACTCGATATAATTACGTTAAGGCCTACCTCGCGCTTGCACTGCCTTGCAGAGAGTTTGAAATACTTGTTTTTCTACGAAATTATTTAACGCGCGTCCAATGTACTGCTCTACGAAAAGAATGCACACTTCAGACGAGGGCTGTTGAGTGCTTTCACGACGTTACGCACAATAGAAACGCCATTTCAGAGCACTCAAAAATGGCCTAAAACGGCTTTTTTTCAAAGGGCCGTGCATTGAACCGTCCTACATACATTCCACTACTAAAATAATTGGTTCACCGCTGAAAGTCACATATGTGCGACGAGAACACCGCGTGCCGGTCTAGAGTCTTGCACTTAACGGCGATGACGCATTTGATGCACGTTGCAGTGTCGCCCTGATCACTTCCGTGCTAGGTAGGCGGGGGCCTTAAAGAGTTTTTTTTTTTCCGCTAGGCGCACTGTAAGAATGTTTATCTGTTCACAGGATGGTTACAGAAATGCGGGCCGCAATGACGAAAAGCGGGAACTGAGCTCCGTACATATGGAATACAGAACGTCTCCATATTGCCAACAGCTTCGGATTTTGTGAACGAACAATTCCGTATTTACACGAAGCTTTCTTCACTGCCGTAACAGTTATCTTTTCTGAGGCGGTTGAAGATCTTCNGTTATCTTTTCTGAGGCGGTTGAAGATCTTCACGTCAATTAACTTTATTTCTTGTAATCTCATAAATTAACACATGCCATCTTATCAGTTAGCCAGTCATCAATAGCTATAACAATACTAGAAACTGTAAAAGTTACTGGCACCACTTCATCAAAAGTGAAATGTTTATTACCGAAAACGTAACAAGCACGTGGTATACACGAGCGACAGAAATCACACGCTGCAGGCTTGATGGTACTTGTTAAATTCCCGTTTCAGTAAAAATAGTTTAATATTTAAACGTTTTAAGATTTTGTTTTTGATGATAGTAAAAACCTCACATAAGGTTAACAATTGTTTTGTTGTAATCTCGATTTATAAACATGAAATATAAATAAGCAGCAATTTTATGGGAAGTTCTCTGAAAGTAGCGGAAAGTCCGTTATTAAGAAAACTGAGTGCGCAAATATTAAAAAAAATTACACCAAAATAGTAAGTTCACGGAAGTTGTTACCAACAGCGTGTTTCATTTAGAAATTATGAGTGATGCGAAAGAAATCTGGGCTAGCGGGCCAAGATACTGTAACCGACCATGAGGATCATTTTATTTTCGTCGCNGAGTGATGCGAAAGAAATCTGGGCTAGCGGGCCAAGATACTGTAACCGACCATGAGGATCATTTTATTTTCGTCGCACTTGCTAAATCAACACCGCCAGGAGAGTAATACGAGATAGCTTCATTTCCCTCAGGGGTGATGCGGGCACTCTGCAGTCGACAACGGCACTACATAATTAACAGACCGTTAACGAGTTTCCATCGTGGGCACACGTCACCTCCCCAACCCACAACTACCCCCAACCCCTCCCTCCTCTACCCACGGGGACAAAAAAGTAGTGACGTGCTGCAACGTGTGCGCCTCTGAGGGCGGGAACCGGAAATTAGGACCCGCTTCCCATTCAAACAGGCCAACTCCCGCGGAAATGCGATAACTGGCACGTGAGTGGGAGAGAGTTAGTGCGCTTTCTGACTGCAACGATTACGAGGGTAGATCTGATTAATACGAGCTGGCACACCGGAAATCAGGCTCAATCCGAAGCCCAGATGATGACCGAATTTTGAAACCACCGTAAGCCACGCCACGTATACCCGGCCCCAGTAACTGCAGTGTCCCGTTTGTAGATGCGCAAATATAATTACTGCTAATTTAGATGTCTATAAAACCCCGGCATATATTAGTTAAATTATAATCATTTATTTTAGTGATCGAAAGCATTTGTTTTACCTCTTATATATAATGCTAATTGCTGGANTAGTTAAATTATAATCATTTATTTTAGTGATCGAAAGCATTTGTTTTACCTCTTATATATAATGCTAATTGCTGGCATTTAAGATAATATGGACGATGATTAATATTTGTGTACAATACAAAATATTTTTTTCGTATTTTGCTGTATTGCAAAACTTTATTGACCTCATTTATCCTGCATGTAGCGAGACAGTATGCATAATACATTTTCACCTATCAGGATATTTTTGCTAATATTTTACGTAAAACGTGCCAGCCCACCTATAATTACCTCTGTTAATGCAGCTCTTAATTACTCGCATGCATATCAGCATCTCTGGATTCCTGACGATTTGACTGCTCGCGTTCACAGTGTAAAACTACTTAATGGCAAGTGCAGTTAGAATATTTTCTCGAACAGATTTTTGAACACATTTTAAGTTGAGGGCTATGGGAGAGGTTTCGCAGCACGCAAGTNTCTCGAACAGATTTTTGAACACATTTTAAGTTGAGGGCTATGGGAGAGGTTTCGCAGCACGCAAGTACCCGAAAAATGTTATGAAGGACAGAATTTGAAGTGATGTATTTAAAATTTTCTAACTTTTGCAAAAAAAAAAATTGCAGATGAATATTTTAATTTGTAACAAATACAAAATAACAGTCTTGAAATCATCAAAATATATCCTTATTTCTGTATTTCTATCGGCCTAATATTATTCCAATAACAGTGAACCGAATTTAATTTTTAGTTTTTTTTAATTACAATACACAATAATTAAAAAAAGTATTATTTTTGCATGCATACATTTTTTTGGGTCCGAAATTTATTATTTAAAACAGTAAACAATTTTAAATTGGAAANTATTATTTTTGCATGCATACATTTTTTTGGGTCCGAAATTTATTATTTAAAACAGTAAACAATTTTAAATTGGAAATTAATACATTGTATCAACTGTTGCTGCATGTGATGATTTATTGATTCACACGTATATAGCCAATTAAAGAAACCCTATCGAAATACATTTTGGTCATTATTTTATATTCCGGGAATTCGCACACTGTGAGTTCTATTCATCGCCCTTAAAACACTGTGTGTCAAATGACTGGCTGAATTTAGTTGATTTAAGAGGGCTGGTTGAATTGAAATAGTGTAGGTTATNAAACACTGTGTGTCAAATGACTGGCTGAATTTAGTTGATTTAAGAGGGCTGGTTGAATTGAAATAGTGTAGGTTATATGTATTTACAAATTATATTAATAGTTTTGAACGGCACAGTTGTTCCTTATTTTTTACGTAGTCCACTATACGAATTAAAAAGAGTTTAATTCACAAATTTTACGGTATTTCTCGACTGCCCAAGCGGATTACAGGACACAAAACCCGAGTTAAAGAAGATTATAAAATAAAACCAATTCAAAAAGGTTACAAATCTTTTAAATTTAAGCAAAAAATTTAACAAAATTATGTACGTAAATCCGTGAGCAAAACTTCTCCAAGAGAATAATAACGAAAAATGGGCAACAATAAAACAACGATAAGACGACAAAAACCATAACAGCAGATATAAAACCCATCTTTCATCTAGATAAGATTATCCCAGTTGTCAATTTGTCAACCAAATACATGTACAAGAACCGAAACCGATTATTTAAAAAAGCAACGAGTTGAGGACAAAGTAATATGAACTAGTAAAAAAATAGGACAAAGAAGACACTAGAAAACAATACCAGCCTTGAATCATCACAAGATAAACACAATTCATGAGAAGCACAACCTACGAGAGGACCAAAAAAAATTGCCTAGTCAAATATCATTACATAACCAAATAACACGCGAATACAAAAGCCACTCAATGATAATTACTTGAATTTCTTAGATTTTGAAATAATTTTACCTTGGTTGTTTTTTTCTGCCATCGGCGTCTGAATTGAAGAAAGACACAAATTTCTTAGTTTTATAAATTCACGCCACTAAGCCAAATTGTTTCTTCAATCAAGATGCGACTTAAGTGGTCCAATCTAATGGAACTAGGATCTACCAAACAGGACTGCGTAAGGAATTTTCCATAATCTTCAAATGAAAGACTAAAAGTTAAACTACCTGTGCAGGGCGAGGTCTGGCGTTATCATGAAGAAGTCTAACACCGCTGGATAGACAACCTGCGCTGAGAGAGATGTTCGTTCCAGCCTACCAAATATTTGTTTGTATTTTGTATATGGCCAAACATATATCTGCAGTAGTTACCCCAACAAAATATTTTGTTTGAGTAAACAAAACTTTGTAAAGAAACAAAATTAACATTGTCGATCTAACAAAATAAACTTTCGAATTAATAAAAACCTCTGTGTTGAACCAAAATAACATTTTACTTAAAAAAACATTTTTTTTTGTTTAATTTACTGCATTTTGTTTGGCATATCCTCGTTTGAAAATACAGACCAAGAGTTTGTTTGTATTTTTTTGTGACAATTGGATAGTAACAGTGATTAAAGTGCATTTATTTATGCTTGATTTTGGTACAAACATGCTAATGAAACAAGTTCAACGGGAAACTATACGCAGAGCTGAAAAAACTTGAAATATTTATTTGCCACTGTTCAGTATTCGAAATGTAGCCTATGTAATAAAAAGCTAAAAACAATTTTACTTCATCAGTAGTCTTTTTAGCTGACGTTTATATGGCGTAGTGCTTGCGCGCCAACGAGCTAGGTTTGGAATCTCGGTCAAGCTTCCAAATTTGTGTTATATTGTCCGAATTTTTTTTAAAGTTCGTAGAGCCAAACATCACTGGTTGCACCAGCAAAATCTTTGTTTGGGGCAACCAAATATGAACAACAAAGTAATTCGGTTTCAACAAAAAAGATATATCATTGCCTCTACACAAACAAATAATTTGGTTGCTCCAAACANAACAAAGTAATTCGGTTTCAACAAAAAAGATATATCATTGCCTCTACACAAACAAATAATTTGGTTGCTCCAAACAATCTTTGCTCGATCCGACAAAACATTTGCCTCAGTGTGGTCTCTCCTGAGATTTCCCGTCCGTCATTGCCTTGTGTGGTACAGTACGCGCCAGCGGTGAGCGCGTCTGGACGCTGCTGAAACTCAAAGTGAATCGATCGTTGTGCATCCCAGAACGCAGTGATCGTGGCAATGCCCTCTGCACNGGACGCTGCTGAAACTCAAAGTGAATCGATCGTTGTGCATCCCAGAACGCAGTGATCGTGGCAATGCCCTCTGCAAAAATGAGGATGCTCCAGCAGACATGTAACTATTAACGATGGCAGCTTAGTTAATTATCCACCGCGGCAACGTTACATAATGATCTGCCCTCGTAACACCAATTACATAAAACTTCATTTTTTTTTCAACAGAAAAGGTTTTGTAAGCCTTAATTGAATGTACCTCCCTTGCATAAAAACTTCTACAGAATACAAGTAACAATATTCCAATACAAGAATTTATATAAACAGAGTGCTATCCACGAGTAAACATCACGTGGGTTGTAACAAGACTGATGGTATAACACATTTCAATGTTTGGTGTAGTAATTAAGTTACAGCGCAGCTGGCTTGCACACTCTGGCCTACTTCACTCTTCAGCCTGTAAAATCTAACTAACTCATATGGATTCGTATCCAAATTGATGCCGTTGGTTCTGGTTTACACTGCATAGGTATTAGAATCGATATGTTATACTCGCAGTTGTATCATCTAAATACGATTGCCAAATACACGGTAACATCACTGAAACACGTTTAACCGACACTTAACAATTACTTGTATCTCACATAGCAAGATACAGTCGGCCTACTGTGGTTTTACTGATGTCATTGTTGGATTACCGCTGGCACAGAAAACTAACGGGTCTAGACAACTGGCCCTGCTGTGGTTTACTGCTGTCACCAGGACATTTGGCATGTCATTAGTGGCACACTGATGGAATGTTGATGGGAATGAAACTTATGGTTGAGAGTAGGAGAACTACTAATGACCCATAAATTGCTTACCAACTGTATTCCAGCAATGGCCGCACATAACCTATACTTATTGCTGGTGAAAAAAGCTGTGAAGTGGTATATCGATGGACGATTGTTGGTGCAATTTGGCTTATTATGGGAATTTTTATGGTTCCCATCTTTGTAGAAAGCTTCTTTAGTTTACACACACACACACATGTATATGTATCTTTGAGTATGTGTCTTATATAATTATACAGCACATGATACACTCAGTAGATTATTTGTCAGTATATAATGATATAAATATATATGGCAAGTGCTGCAAAAGCAGTATTAGATATGACTTCGTGACTGGTATTGAATAATTTGACATATGTAATGTTTTACATGTACAATTGCATATAATTAAAATGAGAATTTAATTTAATACAGAAAATTTACATTGAAGGGCTTTTGTTGTTTTACTTTACTAAAATATTAATATATGCCGACTTCANGGACGCTGCTGAAACTCAAAGTGAATCGATCGTTGTGCATCCCAGAACGCAGTGATCGTGGCAATGCCCTCTGCACAAATGAGGATGCTCCAGCAGACATGTAACTATTAACGATGGCAGCTTAGTTAATTATCCACCGTGGCAACGTTACTTAATGATCTGCCCTCGTAACACCAATTACATAAAACTTCATTTTTTTTCAACAGAAAAGGTTTTGTAAGCCTTAATTGAATGTACCTCCCTTGCATAAAAACTTCTACAGAATACANTTTTTTTTCAACAGAAAAGGTTTTGTAAGCCTTAATTGAATGTACCTCCCTTGCATAAAAACTTCTACAGAATACAAGTAACAATATTCCAATACAAGAATTTATATAAACAGAGTGCTATCCACGAGTAAACATCACGTGGGTTGTAACAAGACTGATGGTATAACACATTTCAATGTTTGGTGTAGTAATTAAGTTACAGCGCAGCTGGCTTGCACACTCTGGCCTACTTCACTCTTCAGCCTGTAAAATCTAACTAACTCATATGGATTCGTATCCAAATTGATGCCGTTGGTTCTGGTTTACACTGCATAGGTATTAGAATCGATATGTTATACTCGCAGTTGTATCATCTAAATACGATTGCCAAATACACGGTAACATCACTGAAACACGTTTAACCGACACTTAACAATTACTTGTATCTCACATAGCAAGATACAGTCGGCCTACTGTGGTTTTACTGATGTCATTGTTGGATTACCGCTGGCACAGAAAACTAACGGGTCTAGACAACTGGCCCTGCTGTGGTTTACTGCTGTCACCAGGACATTTGGCATGTCATTAGTGGCACACTGATGGAATGTTGATGGGAATGAAACTTATGGTTGAGAGTAGGANCCAGGACATTTGGCATGTCATTAGTGGCACACTGATGGAATGTTGATGGGAATGAAACTTATGGTTGAGAGTAGGTGAACTACTAATGACCCATAAATTGCTTACCAACTGTATTCCAGCAATGGCCGCACATAACCTATACTTATTGCTGGTGAAAAAAGCTGTGAAGTGGTACATTGATGGACGATTGTTGGTGCCATTTGGCTTATTATGGGAATTTTTATGGTTCCCATCTTTGCAGAAAGCTTCTTTAGTTTACACACACACACACATGTATATGTATCTTTGTGTATGTGTCTTATATAATTATACAGCACATGATACACTGAGTAGATTATTTGTCAGTATATAATGATATAAATATATATGGCAAGTGCTGCAAAAGCAGTATTAGATATGACTTCGTGACTGGTATTGAATAATTTGACATATGTAATGTTTTACATGTACAATTGCATATAATTAAAATGAGAATTAAATTTAATACAGAAAATTTACATTGAAGGGCTTTTGTTGTTTTACTTTACTAAAATATTAATATATGCCGACTTCATTTCAAACAGATGAATAGCATCCCGGTGACAAACATGCCGCGAATGGTGAAGTTATTTCCCATAATTCATGCTAGCGTTCCTACATAGGCTCAGGAAACAGTCAAATGCGTAGGAAACCTCCTAACTTTGTATAGTAACGACGGTAAACATTCCATATGTGTAGCCAGATATGTGGTATTATTTCCATACAATGTATGTGTTACAAACTTCTAATTCAGTTTAGGAAGTTTACCAGAATTTTTTTTTAGAGATTAGACTTCAATGGGAGTTTGTTTCCATATCGTCATGAAATAACTATTTTCGAAATCATTTTATTGCCTAGCTCAGCCACTAGAAGTTTGCTAATTGCGATTCTGCAAATATTCATACCTAGCAGTGAACAACTAGCAATTGCCAAACACGAGCGTTCCCCAATCGTGAACGGTATATAACGAAAGAGTTTTGATACATAACTTGCCTCACAAATTTTTTGATGTAAAATCACACCCTCATCTCCCAAGACAGATATGCACAGCTGGCGATCATCAAAGTTGTTGAGCTAGTTAATTTTACGGCCATGGATTTCAACAACGAAATTTAAGTTTGTGGATTGCGTCACTGGGTTTTACATAAAAGTCAAAAAAAAAAAAAAGGACTTTATGGTTACAGTGACCTCGCTACAACTTGTTTGCAAATATATGATTTTCTCATGTTCTTCATCAACGTATTCAAAACGTAGTTCTGATCAAACACAAAACACGCGCACCGTGCCTCTGCTGTCTTCCTGTCTCAGAGAATTTTTCCTTTCTTCTTTTTTCCTCCTTTCTTCTTTTTCCCTTATTTCGTCTTGAAAAAAGGGACAGCCATCACGCACCAAAACATTACACATTCCTTGCCNCTTTCTTCTTTTTCCCTTATTTCGTCTTGAAAAAAGGGACAGCCATCACGCACCAAAACATTACACATTCCTTGCCCTTCTTTCTAGTTCCACCCTCTTCTGTTATCGTCAAGCCAGACAGATCTTAATTGAACATCGCCCCTCGCGTGCAGACTTGGCACGACTCTGTAAAGTCCTTGATGTCACACTGACAGCCTCCCCACTGCTCTTGTATCAGCAGTGCATTCGTCATTCCTCACTCTGTGACTACCTGCTGCCGAGAGCTGTTCAACACCATCGCAAAACACCAACCACGTCGAGGTTCCCTTTATATATCTTCGAAACTCACTCCTTCCCCATAAATTTTAAGGGGGAAGCATACAGCAGAAAAGTTGAAACCATTAGCTGTCTATTCACTTCAGAGTTCTCAGCAGACTCTCATTCCACCTACTAATTGTTCACTGTTGTTAAATATACTTGTGCAGTAATTTTTCCTCTGAATATATTCATCTCTGTTTATATGCCGGAAGCTGTATTACAGAAAATATCTATTTTGGTTCTTCGGTACATTTTTCATCGTGAACATTGGTGAATAAAATAAGCAGAAAAGTGACAAGGTGACAGTTCAGCAATCGGGTTTGAGGATATCAGCAACCAAAAATCTTCATCTTCATCATAATGTTCTAACAATATATTATTATACTGGCTGCAAAACAAACCAAATGTTCCCTAAGCTGTTGTTTACCTGATGAATCTACTGTAACAAATGTAGTTTGCAAATACAATTACAGACATAAAATCCATTTATGTTTATACAGTATTACTCATTGTCAACAATTTTTTAAGGGTGCCAACTATAAATATATATTTATATATATATTTGCTTGTTTCACTATTAGTGATCTTAATGGGTTATGGATCCAATAATTTGTCTCTCACAAACACATTTTCCTCAAAGCCTCCAATGTAATCCAATAACAATACTCTTACAGAATATCAGCACATGGAAATTTAAACTGGCAGCAATATGGTTCAACATTTTTTTTTGTTCGTGTATTTGATGAAGTTCCAGGTTTGGAATCTTTCGTTTCGTTGAAAACGAAAAAAGATATGCATTGCTTCTGGTTCCATGTTACACCTTTTTCCTCAGCGGATCCATATGAAGCTCTGTGAAATCCACCCAACTGCCACTGGAATTTCGGGACTTGCCTATAAACTGATTAAAATCTTAAACGAGAAAATAAAATCGTACTTAATTTGAATATAGCTTTCCAGAAAAATGCATAGTAATAAATTAGAAAATGCAACTTATTTCAGAAATTTGCGATATGTCTGAAACGGAATGAACGAATACAACATTTATAAAACAATTGGAAAACATTTTATACAAAAGATAATAATGAGTGTGTTTGGAAGGAATTGTCTAAATGTAGAATAATGCAAATACATATTTACATTCCTGAATGTCCACATGTTCTGTATATATAAACAATTGTATCAGCTAACATCGTTGCCTAATTCCTTTGTTAATAGAAGTTGAAATATTTACCGATGACAGAAAAGNGCGCCGACTATAACACCACGTTCAAACTCACTTAAATCTTGATAACCTGCCATTCTAGCAGCAGTAACCGATCTAACTGCCGACCGCATCGCGTTACTCTGATTGGTTCCATACCTCAGTTATTTGCCTACGCACACATATACAAGCTTTTTTTTGCTCTTCAGTGTATAATAACGAAATCAATTTTGCAACCGGAAATGTACCCCCAATTATGAAAAAGCAGTTGTTTTTCTAACTATATGTTGAAACAAATGATTTAGAAAAAAAAATATTTTAACTTACAATAATATTNAAAAGCAGTTGTTTTTCTAACTATATGTTGAAACAAATGATTTAGAAAAAAAAATATTTTAACTTACAATAATATTTCTTGGATAATTTTCGCACTTAAGAGGTGCTTAATAGGCACTACAAAGGAGCGTTCAGTTGTAGTTGTGTACAACAATGTATAAAACACTCATTTCATTCAGATTGTCATAATTATATATATATATATACAGGATCGATACAAGTGTATAGCATACAAAACTCTTCAAAGTTAACATGCATGATATCATAATCGAATAAAATATAAATGCATGTCTCAAGTAATGTAAATAATATCTGTAGCGTGAAAATTAATCTCACTTAATGTGAGGTGAAATACAGATGGCAGTTGATAAAACCTATCTCGCACGTAGAATCATTAAAATTAAATCTTCGTATATGGAACAATTTAAATCTTTCTGAATAAATGCCGTAAATATGAAACACTCTGCAAACAGGAAAATTTCACATTACCTTTGAGTAGANTTAAATCTTTCTGAATAAATGCCGTAAATATGAAACACTCTGCAAACAGGAAAATTTCACATTACCTTTGAGTAGATGTGACAGAAAATGCAAAGAGTCAACGTATATTTAAAAAAAATTATTTCCATGATACAAAGTTTTTTCCCACAGTATTATTTCCAACCAATTTTCTATTTGCTAGTGTTTAATGTGTCCGTTTTATTGGAAATACTTGATCCGGGATCAAAGGAAAATTCCTTACNATTTTCTATTTGCTAGTGTTTAATGTGTCCGTTTTATTGGAAATACTTGATCCGGGATCAAAGGAAAATTCCTTACCTCAATATTTCCATTATATGACGCGAAAGTTATTTGGCTCTTATTTTCGTATATTCTGTACCAGCTGTGCCAGCGGATCCATTCGCGTGGACTACAAAATTATTGTTTAGGTTTTTTTTTTAAATAAATTTTATGTTTTTTATATCTTTTCCTGACAATGTCTGCACTTGCGTTTCAATTTCAATGAGTGCAAGGTGAAAAACATAGTTGTTACTCGCGTGATTGTAGTAACAAACTTATAGGGAGAAATAACGGTATTTGTTAGGAGACAGACACTGATCATAAATACAGACCAGAGCACTAACGATGTAATTTTTTGGTGCTAGAATAGCTATTTTACATTCTTTGAAGAGCTGGGAAATGAATGAGTATTTGACGAACTAAAGTGCCTAATAAGTAAGCATCAATTAATATATACGGTAATTAAAAGCCAGACCTGAAATATTTGTGCTTGCATTGCTTTTGTTGTTTGTAGACACTACTGACGTGAAATTAACCCGCAGTAAAAGAAAATAAATACTTCGTGTTTAGTAAAGATATTCTAGCTGTGTCAGTAACCCAAGAACAATTCTGCACGCTTCCAGTTTACCAATAATTGCAAAATATTAGCAACTGGTAATCAAGACCACGAATTTAATATCTTGAATA
>NQII01004359.1:38270-60507 GCA_002778355.1 Clitarchus hookeri
TGTTGAGGTTTAATGAATAAAGGCCTTTTAATAAACGAAATGTTTTATTATACTTTAACAGCAAAACTGATACAACAATGTTGACCGTTATATATTTATCAACTAGAAAAAACAAAACACTACACAGTGTTGCCAACAACTTAAAACTGAAGTTACCAAATAATAATTATTACATTGCCATATTTTAACATGTCCAATACTGGAAAAGAAAAAAAAACATATAAGTATTGTGTATTTTCGTAGCCAATGGGCAGATAAAATTAATTAAAATTTTCATATTAGGAANAAAAAAAACATATAAGTATTGTGTATTTTCGTAGCCAATGGGCAGATAAAATTAATTAAAATTTTCATATTAGGAAAATGAAAAATTTTTGATGAGGAGGGGGTGAGCGGTTTGTTAGGACATTGGTGAAGGAGGAAAAGCGTTTAATGTTATATGTTACTTGATTTTTAAAACAATTTTCTTCCGATTTTCTTGATTTTTTAAATGTCGGTGAGGCGTGTAGAGGAAATTCATGTTAGGTTGTGTGTGAGTTTTTCCTTATATGATCATAGATTTTTTTCTTCGAATTTTTATGAATTTATTGTAAAAAAGAGTGTTGGTGTCAATGTTAAGGCCGCCAATGCTCAACATTTTGGTTGAAGTCAGTAATGTAATATGTTCCAAAACTTGTATTATGTTCGCCATTTTTTGCCATTTTCCTCATTTTTTTGAGTTATAGGTCATTGGGGTCAACGTCAGCGTCACCAATATCTAACATGGGGGTCGGAGACAGTAACATTATACAATCGGCGATTTGTATGAATTTTTTTAAATTTTTTTTAAATGATTTGTTTTTAAGGTCACCGGGGTCAAGGTCAATTATACTGGTATTAAACATGGGTGTCGTAGTCAGTGATGTAACATGCTCCTAAACTTTTATTAGTTCCTATCATGTTTTTACAATATTTTCTCGGTTATTCGTGTTCAAGATTATTGAGGTTGAGGTGAATGCCACCGCGATCCAACACGGGTATCGGAGTGAGTGATGTAAAATGTTCCCAAAGGATTATTACTTCCGTTTTTTTTTTAAGGTCATTGAGGTCAAGCTCAAGGCCACTCGTATCCAAGATAGGTTTCTGAGTCGGTCATGCAATATGTTCCTAAATTTGTATTATTTGATCGATGTTTTTTTTAAATTTTGATTACATTTTTTGAGATTGGGAGGGGTTGGGGGTGGATAGATGGTGTGGTGAGGGTGGTGGGAGGTGTGTAAGGTTAACGTTTATGTTATTCATTTATATTTTTTCGAATCTTTACGATTTTTCTTGATTTATTTATGATTTGGATTGGGGGAAGGGGGGTGGCGTGGGGAGTTGGCGGGATGAGTGCGAGGTTAACGTTTTATTTGACCCGATTTTTATAATTATTNATTGGCCCTTTAGATACCAGTATAAACACTTTCTACCAAGCGACAGTTTTGGTGCTTGTCAAGGTCACGGTCACCAATATCCAATATGTTGATCCGGTGCTATCACAACATGTCAACCCCAGGCCGCTGGCCTCTGACCGCCTCGTCAACCGAGTTGGCTCGTGGCTCCGAGTTCCGTATCATGAATCCTGTCACAACATTTTCCATTTATATAATACTCACATTTTGTAGCTACGTTAACTTTATTACACAGTATATTTGATTAAATAAAAATAAATGATACAAATTGCAATTTTATACATAGCTTTAAATATGTGTTATTTTTCATTTTCATAAACTATATATTTTATATATTTGAATGTTTGGTACCATGTTACAGAATGGCGTAACGCACATTTGTACTGTGGATTTGTCATCACGTCGGTCTAACTTGAACTCGTCACACGGCAAAACACACCCACGGCGACAAACGTCAAACTTCCACATCCGCTATGTCCAACGGCAAGTTTATCGGCCAGTGAAGTGAATAAATGCAAATTTAAATAAATGCTACTTTTTTATTATTTCAGTTATATCGTCATTATTAGTGATATATACGCTCAATATTTAATCATTATCAAGAGATAAAATTATAATCAAAACTATCCTTTGACTGCAGAAAGTTATTCGATATAAGCGTCGTGTACTGCCTTTCAGATATTTTCTTATGGTTATTTATATAACATGTAGTGTTATTCATAGCAAATTGTTATATCTTAATTGCAATCTTACTCTCTTGTACAGTCGTCTGAGGATTGAAAATTCGGCTTTTATCAATTGCACATACCAGATGACAGGGAAAGATGTGAAACAGTTTCGTTTTGTGCGAGGAACTGGTCGCTTCTCAAATATTTCCATATAAGAGCTGGCAGTGCGACAAATACTTCCACACGCGGTATGTAGATAATACTTTTTCTGTGGAAAATCATAAGTATTGTTTAATCAGAACTGAAAAAAAATGCAAGACCCGAGTAAACTTAGACAATTAGTAAATAATCTTGCAAAAATGAGACTATTTTGAAACTTGCTAGTTTTATTTAAAATATGCAGCTATCATTATTTTAACCATTATTTAACAACACCTAAAAAACTAAATATATTAAAAAGTAATTTAGAAAAATAATAAATAAAAGTAAAATGGCAGAAAATAACTTCCTTATTCGTAGACCTAGTAAAAAAAATACGGCAAGCTCTGTATGCCGTGCGATTACTGTGATCTGAAGAGCAAATCATACACTTAAATCCAAATTTAAAAAAAAAAAACTGGTATAGGCGTGCGTATGCAAAAAAAACATAGGTGTGGAACCAATCAGAGTAACGCGATGCGGTTGGCAGCGCCTATATAAGACAACAAGTGTCTGGCAAAGTTGCTAGAATGGTTACTGCTGCTACAATGGCAGGTAATCAATATTTAAGGGAGTTTGAACGTGGTATTATAGTCGGCGCACGAGAAATGGGACATAGCATCTCCGAGGTAACAATAACATTTGGATGTTCGCGTAGGACCATTTCACGAGTGTACAGTGAATATCGGGAATCCGGTAAAACATCATATCTTCGACATCGCTGCGGCCGGGAAAATATCGTGAACGAACGGGACAAACGACGACTGACGAGAATCATTAAACGNGGGGGCTACACGATATTAGGCAGGTGTTCCAGTTTTTTTGCTCTCCAGTGTAGTTACGCGTGTTATTAAAATTCAACATGATTGCGATACATTTATTATTATCTAAATGTGACAAGATTTTTTTTAATAATTGCTTTTGAGATATACTTGCAATTGCCTGCTAAGAAGAAGTTCGAGTTAGACTAACAGTGAACTTATAAATGTGTGAAATTCAGTAACATAATAATCGCAATGAATTTAGTGAAATCAAGTGGATTCATTGTAACTACTCAATGTTTAAAGCAATAGTATGTAACAGTAATGTAAACATCGGAATATTAGCGGAAAGTCTATGTGTGTGTACCCTGTGCATATCGACAATTATTAACTCTACATGTTTGAAGAATTAGTGGCTTATGGTAGAAACACATGTAAACAATATGCTTATCTAAAATTAGTTATATTTAAATATTTTTTTGGATGAAATGCAAAGTTAAGGCTAAAATTTCTTCACTTAGAAGGAATGAAATTGGAAACAACAGTGCACAGGGGTTAGCAATAACCAAGATTTCTTAAGTTTCATAACCCACAAGAACATGTGAAACCAGTAAAATTTATTGAGTTATGTTAATTAATATATTTCTAATCAATACTTACGTAATAACCCTAAAAAATATTTAATAGGAAATATATAAAAATTGCAATAGTGCGACATATATTACATAAACAAAAATGAAATTACAAAAATACCAAGAGCTTAATTAAAAGTGGCAATAAATTTGTCTTATCACAGAAAATTTGCGTGAACAATTCAAATTAATTGACAAACATGAAATAACACAAAGTAACACACATTCAGGTTGATTGAAATTATACCGGATGATACCGCTGGTCGGCAGATTTACTCGGAGACTTCCCGTTTCTTCCCGCCCTTGCATTCCGGCGCTGATCTATAGCCACCTCACTTTGACCTCATTTATAGGCGAACGCTGCAATTAAATCGCCACGCAATAAAACTCAAAGATATATTAATAGAATGTTCCATAAAGCAACTGCTTATTTGGGATCGGAGTAACTGTTTCGGGTTTTCTGCTGTAAAGAAACCAATCCCGTGACTCGCCGTGTTGTGGTCTGGAAAGGTACCTTTCCTCTGATTGGTTGCATATTGATACGAAGTACTTCCAGCTTTCTAGACTGGCGTATGGCAGCACGTCTCTAGGAAACTATGAAACAATCAACCAATTGTAGTGCTTCCGGGGTGTTCAGGCATTCATGGCCCTGAAGGGGGAGAGGGGAGGGGGGTAACTAGCATCACAAGCTGGGCGGTGCAGTTCTGGATTCTGTATGCCTAGTTATTCTACATCGTGGAGTGGTCACCGAGGAAGAGTGCTCGCTTCCAATGCTTAATTCAGCCAATCGAGCAGAGTGTGTGCTGACTTCAAAGGGAGACTGGGACCATTACATATTCCGTGCTAGACATTCCGTCCGAGCTGCATTATTTCTAACAGTACCAGTTAAGCGTGAAATTTTAGAGCGTATATATACAGCTTAGGAGTAGCGCTCATGGATATTTCAAGTGCAAAATGGCCTACAAAAAAAAACAATAGTCATTCATGTACATATGAACATAACGCGGCATTGGTGCTGATAATATTTTTGGGAAAAATTAAGGCTCGTATTTACTGCTTTTGCTGAAATTCTTCGTTTCTGCGTCGTAATTTCGGATTCATAGTAATTAACGGCAATGTACGATCTTAAAAAAATAGCATTTTACAAGTTGTTTAATATTATGTGAGTAATTTAATTATGTGTTATAGGCTT
This sequence comes from Clitarchus hookeri, assembly GCA_002778355.1. Taxonomy (NCBI): domain Eukaryota; kingdom Metazoa; phylum Arthropoda; class Insecta; order Phasmatodea; family Phasmatidae; genus Clitarchus; species Clitarchus hookeri. Next base: position 43,155 of record NQII01004359.1, read on the forward strand.
ATTGTTGAAAATCAGGAAAATATTTATATTTTATAAATGAGTTCCTGCTTTTTTGAAAGCAGAAAATAACACGTAGTGAAAATTAAACATAAGTATTAACAATAAGTTATGATATGACAAATGAGCCCACTTTCTTCAAAATGGGTACAATGAATTTTTAAATAGTTTCATAAAATATGAGCTGGTAGATAAGATTTGACTTCTCTTTGAAAGCAATAACTTAAGAAATGAAACAAAAAACTAATGCAAAAGTAATGAGACAATTCCAAATACACACATGACTTACCAGGGACTTTAAACCAGAAAAACTCTTACTATAAAGATAGCGTGCCACACCACTGAATAACGGAGGTCGGATTCGGAGAATTAACTTCGGTTTTAATCTGTTTAATGTTTGGAATGATAGGGCTTACTTACGTAAAATATTTACAGGGCCTTATTTTTGAAAACAAGCCGCTGAGCCACATAAAACATGTAAGTTTACATGACCTACCATAGCGCTACTTGTGTGAAGAATTTGATGGAAATAGGTTGTTTGGTCCCTGAGATATGACATTAAAAAAAATTTTCTTTTTCATGCTATCGTGATTTTGGATGATGGAAGGAGCGCCGTTTCTTAAAGAAGGAACTGACCACATGGCCTGAGAACGGTAGCTGAATGTGTGTGTAAATGTGACGTGCGTAAGAAAGTCTGCAGTGTGGAATCAAACAACGCCCCTTGCGCCCGGTGGGGTGAGGAGGCGGGGGACAATTCTGGTTACCGGTTGTCCCCCAAATCTAAGTCCAGACACAGCCCGGACGCACCGGGCCACGAATGTGACAAGGGATAACGTCATGCTTGATTTCCGTGAAAGGACAAGCGCGAGCGAGATAGGAATGTATGTTAAATGTGTAGTTTTTGTGTTTTTAATTCATTTCGACCAGAATGACGGGTTTCAAAATTCAAAGTTCCAGGTGGTTCTTTGCGAAAGAAAAAAGCCGATTTAGATCTAGCTTGCGGTAGGTAATGCAAAGGTAGGAAAAAGTGCTCCAGGTATGACCTTTTAATAGGTAACGGCCACCTGGAGGGGAGTTTTGTGGCGCCAGCGCAGGTTCCACCGGGAACTATGATGCTATCGTACAAAAATAGGATCTATATACGATGCTTCCAATGCATACTGAGTACATAACAAGTTTTGGTTGAATTTGGTTAATTTGTTTAGTATATACGTCAGACTTAGATAAATAAATTATGCATCTGCCATTTTGAACATCGTTGTCTGACCCATTTAAATCGTGAAAGTTTACATGGCCTTCTGTAGCATTAATGGTGTGCACGAGTTGGTGCAGATTTATTTCAAATGTTTCAGTTCAACATTTGGTGGGTGTCGGTTGATTCGACCTCAGAACATTGTATACAACCTCCAGTATTTTCATGGTGCGATCTTCATAAATGGAGGACAAAAAAGTAATGTAGAAGCAATTACGATGATTCTATATTGCCAATAAACAAAGTTAAGTTAAAATAGTTCACAAAATGTCGTATAAATCGGCCACATAACAAAAACTGTTTTATAGCCGCCATTTTTAAAATAAGTGTGTCCTACCACTTAAAAAAATACATTTATTATTGTAGCCATCAACGGAACAACATATTTGCCAAATTTTGTATGAATGGACTGATTGTCCCCCAAAATGCGAGATAAAATTATTATTTTTTGATGGCAAGGTGTCTTACAAAATGGCAGATATATGAGTATCTGCACAGACAAATTTGATGGTTGTAATTTGTACAGCCAGCTTACGAAGTTAAGATGGAATTTGTTTCGTTAATAAAGTATGCTGAGCTAAAATATTTATAGCGCAAATGTTTTTATAATTAGTGTCTGACGCACTTAAAACATGCAGTTTTACATCATCTGCCGCAGTACTACTTGTTTGCCAAATTTAATAGAAATAGATCAATTATTTCCCGAGATATGACAAAAATTCTTTATGGCATTATCTAACAAAATGACGGACAAAAATTATCTATGTAGATACATTTGATAGTTGTAATGTTCACTGCCAGCATAAAAAGTTATGTTGGAATCGATTACATAGTTTCGACGATAGCATTCTAAGCTAAAATGGCTATATGGCCACCGTTTTGAATATAAGTGTCTAACATGCTTAAAACATATCAGCTAATACCATCTGTATCATTACCACTCGTTTGGCAAATTTGATAGAAATCGGTTTATTATTTACCGAGTTATGGCATAATTTATTTATTCGTATGGCACTATCTTCCTAAATGGTAGACAAAATTGATCATTTGTTGGTATATATGGTGCTTGTAATCGATACTTTCAGTATAAAATTTGTTATCGAAATTGGTTAAATGGTATGGCAGATATACAAAATAAATTAATTTAAATGTTTGTATGGCTGAAGTTTGAAAAAAAAACGTTCATTATCTAGATCAATCATGACCTACCATAGTATTCCTTACACACNAATAGGTTAAATGGTATGGCAGATATACAAAATAAATTAATTTAAATGTTTGTATGGCTGAAGTTTGAAAAAAAAAGTTCATTATCTAGATCAATCATGACCTACCATAGTATTCCTTACACACTAAATTTGGTGAGATTTGGTTTAATAGTTTTCGATATATAATGAAAAATCTTAATTTTTTAAAATTTTGCTATGTTACGAAATGGCGGACCAACAACAATATCAATCTCAAAATTTAATTCCTTTAGAATGCTCTACCAGCGTACAAAATTTGGTTTAAATCGGTTGAATGGTTCCCGAGATATGACATATAACCCAGGACGAAATCTATAAAAGTAAGGTGTCCAAGTATTGTATGTGTACCAAGTTTGGTGAAATTCGATTGAAGCGTTCAAAAACTGCAAAAAAGGGGGGCAGGGGGGCACACAAACGCACAGCTACACACACAGAGAGACANGATTGAAGCGTTCAAAAACTGCAAAAAAGGGGGGCAGGGGGGCACACAAACGCACAGCTACACACACAGAGAGACACACATACATACACATATACACACACATTCATGCTCACACACACATACTTGCACACATACACAGACAGGAAAGTGATTTCATGAGCCATTCTTTCCTTCGAGAAGTAGGCTAATAAAGAACCCAGTAAATTGTAAATTTTCTGTAATCAAACATATTTCAATAATACCTCTGAAACGGAAATAACGACATGAAAACCAAGAATTTCTGCATAATAGGTGAAGCCAAACCTTAACCTTCGCGTGCTGAACCTTTGCCTACAGCCAGCTTACAAAATATGTTTTTCGAATCCACATACCATTGCTGCGTCTCCTAGCAAATTGCAATCACTGTGATCGCAAACGTAACCATGCAAGAAATAAACCCATGTATTTCAGATGTATGGCACGTAGACTTTCGGAACTTAACATGTTCTAAGGTAAGTAACTAGACACTGTAAACTGCCGAGCTGAAATTTCGTGGAAGTAAGACTTCTTCCGCTTCCCTAAAAACTTAATCGCCTGCCGAGTTTATTTTGTTTTGCAGTAAATTGAGAGACTCTATTTTTAGTACTGGCGCAGATCTTTTCCAAAAAAGTGTTTTCATCCCAATTTCAAATTATTCGAACACGTGTTTTCAATAATAAGCCTTCAGATTCGAACGCACTCGATTTTCAGCGCCGTGATAACCACACAAACATACTAGCGATCGCAAACTGTTTCGTCGCAATTTTGTGTAATTCTTTCTGATGACAGTAGAATCTTCGAAAAGAAAAGATTCTACGGACTTTTTTTAAATTTGGGTTGGGGTCAGGCGGCATGCATAATAGTTTGTGCCTCAGGCAGTAAGCAAAAACGGCTATTTTTTGAAGTTATAATTACATAAACATCTTAAATTCTTAGATGCAGTCTCATTAATACATTACAATAGTCCTTGGACTTGGAAATTTATTTAATACTTTTTATTTTGAAATGTTGGTACTTGGCTTTACTACAGAACAACGAAATTCTTGCATTTCGATTTACGCAATCTAATCTAGTAACGTCACCACACCTATGAAAGCTTTACTCTTTTATTTGTGCTTCACTTCTAATATAACTGAATAAGTTCCAAAGTTATATGTGTATATATATGTGTGTGTATGTACATACACATATATTATTAGCCTTTAGTTGTTAATTCTGGGAAATTATTTTTTAATCTGTTATGTAATCTTAATTATTTTAGCTTTCATTTTTCTGGAGACAATGTTCCTTTAACAGACAATAAAATTTTNGACTCCCGGCCACAACAGTACCTTAGTACAGCAGTACGTCGGTAGGCACGGTAGGACAGTTCATTATCACCATGCCGAGGGAAGAGTTGCGTCAAGGAATCGCGAGAAGACGTGAGCACGAGTCCGAACAGTAGTCCAGTGAGACGACACCAAATGCGGGCCTTTTTCCAAGGCCGACCACTTCGCAGGANAGCACGAGTCCGAACAGTAGTCCAGTGAGACGACACCAAATGCGGGCCTTTTTCCAAGGCCGACCACTTCGCAGGAGCTCATCCCCAGATGACAGCATACCAGCACCCACAGCAGAGTTATGTATAAAGTCGCCGCCCAGAGAAGCCCCCTCCACCACGAAGTCGCACCAGTTAATACGAATAACCAAATTAGAATACCACACCTCGGAAGTGTTGATGTATGTTGTTTTTGTTCAAACTCGAGAAAATATAATTATCCAGTTAAGTGAAACATCAAAAGACTACCGNTGTTGATGTATGTTGTTTTTGTTCAAACTCGAGAAAATATAATTATCCAGTTAAGTGAAACATCAAAAGACTACCGTATTGAAAAACCTTTAACCTTCTAGGGAGCTTTAGAATTTGTTCTAAAAATAGACACATCATTTATTTTTTTTAACCATATCTAAGAAACCATTATAACTGAACTTGGTGTACTGGCNTGTTGATGTATGTTGTTTTTGTTCAAACTCGAGAAAATATAATTATCCAGTTAAGTGAAACATCAAAAGACTACCTTATTGGAAAACCTTTAACCTTCTAGGCAGCTTTAGGATTTTGTTCTAAAAATAGACACATCATTTATTTTTTTTAACCATATCTAAGAAACCATTATAACTGAACTTGGTGTACTGGCAGTACTTATTGCAACCACTAAATTTACTCATTCGTAGTTTCTTTCGCCTGTTATTCCGAGAAAAAAAAATGCTGCCACCCTTGTAGAGTTTTCATAATCGTACCAGAGGAACAACCAAAACAGAAACCAGCCAATGTAACTTACAGTTCGTACAATGACACCCTGCCTGAACTAAGTGCATATTTTCAATACGGTGACCTCCGATATAAACCTGGTCACTTAACGTTCATGCTTTAATATATACTAGTGTAAAAATGTTTCGCATAAATGTAAAATAATGAATGTCCGCTATCCTTCAGTGATAAGTATATTAAGAGACAGCTCCCTGGCTCAGTACAGAGGATCTAGAAACCAGAATATACTCCGAAGGACAGGCAGCCGTCAATTGTGTGACGGTCGAACGCATCGAGGCGCATGTGTCGCGACCCCCGATTGGTCGAAACTTAACTTGAATAGAGCGCGGGGCAAGTAGCAGCAAAAGTAATTGCGGGGCACTCGAGGCGCCAGACTCTGAGCTGGAAGTAAGTAAGATGGTTACTCGGAGTTGGAAGCGAGTTAGAGAGCCGGGCGTTTCCTTCGCCGCAAGACGGCCGGTTCTGCGTGTTTGCGAAGGACTCGCGGGATGCTGTGTGTGTTAGAGGAGTGAAGAGACGGGAGAAGGGGGAGGCCTGCGGTTGGCCTACACGTCACTGACACAACTTAGCCGCTGCTTACATTCTGCGCAGATCTCGGAGCAGTTGAGAGGCCATCACGTTACTTCAAGGCTACATCGGTTTCCTTGAGATGTCTTAGAGAGTCCCTTCTGCGCACAGCATTGAGAGGCGTACATAGCTGTACAAATTGCCTTTCGTCTGAAAAGTAGGCCCATTATGCTTTCTGTTACCCTCCTCTGATGTGCTACAACAAACGTACGCGGTCAATTTAGATGGTGACAAAATAATAAGTCAGAACTTTTAAACAGTTTGTGTAAATTATGATGATTGAAAAGGATGAAGTGAAACGATAATTCACTTAATGAATAGTCGATTTCTAAACGGCCTTTAGATCATTGTGATAGTATTGAACATAAAAAATGTAATTTATAAATATTTTAACACATTAACCACAATTACATAGTATCACCAAAACCGATAAATTTACACACTTATTGCCACAGGTGGATATGTCATAAATAAGAAACAGCATTTTTTTTTGTTACTGTATAGCTAGAAGATGGGTTTTAATCTTCGGGTATTTTAGGCACTCAAGAAAATATCCGTATTTATTTTGCGACTCTGTTAATAAATATAAACCAATTTATATACAGAAAAATACTTATACGTAAAAGCTGGAAAGTAAAGGTTTAAATATAATAAATAAAATTGTATTTCCAATATTTTCAAAATTGGCGCACTAATCAAATTAACATTTTGTGTGCGTTTTTTAACTTACATAACGAAAGAAAGAAAGGCTTATGAGATCATTTTCCTGTCTGTGTGTGTATATATGCATGTGTACCTATGGATGTGACTGTGCATGTTTCTGTCCCCCCCACCCCCTATTCAATTTCAGAACGCATGAACCGAAATTCACTAAACTCGGTATACACATAGAACCAAGCAAGAACACATAGCTTAAATGGTTACAGACCACGCCGGGCACTCACTTTCAGATTGATGGTGAATTATATTATATTGGAAACCATTCAAACTATTTATAACCATATTTGAATGCTAACAGCGCAAGTTGTAAACATTGAATTCAGAAGTGAATATTATTGGTATCTCATATTGTAAGATAGCGCCAAATGAAAAAAGTAAAGCTTTTACATCATACCTCGAAAATAACTCAACCTCATTTCGCCATATTTCGTACGTATGTACGACTATGATAGGCTAGGAAAATGTTAGTGACTGATTTTAACTGGGCACTGATTATCAAAATGGTGGAGGTAAATTTATTTTATGATTATTTGTGATAACTACGATAACGTTTGACTAATTTAAACCAGATTTTGTACGCTTACATCGTTTGTCGGCCATTTTGTAAGATAGCGCTAAACGAGTTAATAAAGTTGTTGTGTAATATCTCGGGAAACAATTGACATATTCCTACCAAATTTGGTAAACAAATAGTACTACGGCAGTTGATATATGCAAATATGTTTTAATTATGCTAGACACTTAATTTAATAAAAACGGCCATCTAGCTATTTAAGAATAGTATGCTATATCTTCGAAAATATGTCATCATTTCCAAATTAACTTTGTATGCTAAAATTATATATAACAAACATCCAAAGTGTCTACACTAAAACTCTTTTGTCCTCCATTTTGTAAGATAGTGCCACACGAATAAATAAAACTTTTATGTGATATCTCAGGGGAAAATTGACCGATTCCTACCAAATATGACAAACAAGTAGTACTGCTGTAATTGATATTGACTGATATGGTTTAGGTATACCACAGTTATTTTCAAAATTGTGGCCATATAGCTATTTAAGTTTTGTATGCTTTATCGCCGAAACTATGTAATTAATTCTAATGAATTTTTTTATGCTAGCTATAGTTATATAGGAAGTTTCATGAGTACTTTCCGCCACTCACAGGCCTATTACTTAAATCATTTGGAGCAAAATATGACATATAAATGTGAGTCGTTTTCCAACATTTACATAGTAATTCAACAATCAACATAACCGACCCTACAGTGGGAAGGAGTTTCAAACACAGTTTCAGCCTTAATGTAAGGTATGGTGTCCTACACGATCAGCTGATTGGGCCATTAATTTACCTGGGACACTTTACTGGTGTGTTGTATATGATATTTTTGCATGAAGAACTGCCGCTGTTACTTGAGGATATTCCGTTAGCAGTGAGACGTCGTATGATCTTCCAGCATGATGGTGCACCTCCTCACTTCCATCGTGCTGTGGTTGAACACTTAATTGTGCATTTCCCTGAGAGATGGATAGGACGAGGCGATTTTCACACCTGACCTCCTCGCACGCCAGGCATATAACCACTTGATTAATGCGTATGGGGGGATGGATGAAGGATATGGTTTAGCAAAAGACAGCACACACGCGTAAGGCACTACTTGCGCATATAATGCATGCTGCTACAGAAATCAAACAAGAACCGTGTGGAGCTACGTAGAGCAACACGTGCTGTATATACGTCATCGGCCAAGTGTATGGTTGTAGTGATGTTACGAATATTCGCATTCGCATTCGCAAATGTTCTCATGTTTTTTAATATTCGCATTCGCATTCGCAAATATTCTCATGTTTTTTAATATTCGCATTCGCATTCGTAAAAAATTATGCTAATATGCAGCGAATGTATTTGGCAATGAAAAATGAAAATATTTATGAAATAGCAATGTAACTGCTAAGATTTATCATATTTTTATTTAGGTATTTATATTTTAATAAAAAAGTTTTAATTGGGGATCAGTTTTGATGTTACTCATTAGGTACATACAAACGGTTTTAATAATCTTTTATTCTTATTTATGTAAGCGAAAATAAAATTTAGGTAAGTATTTACTTAAACTTGCAAACTGAAATATCAATTTTATGAAAACCAAAATAAGTTTAGAACTTCTTAAACACAAAAAAATGGAGCTAAATATATTACCACATTTTTTATTAAACTAATCCACTTTAAATGAGGTTTTTGTGAGAACACAAATGCAACTTGTTAGGTATCCAAATAGTATTAAATCTACTAGATATTTCTATATCTTATCATAGTGTACATTAAATCTACTACTTATAGACGAAGTAAACAATATCTTTTTTGAGAAAGAAAACGAAAACTTTCTTTCTTTTTAATTAAAACAAAAAAAAAATCTTTAAATGAACATGTAAATTTTAACTTTGGTTCTAGTTATATTATTTTTAACACAACCATTTAAAATTTGTTCTTGAATTCAAAATAATAATAGATAAACTATGAAAAATATAATAGTAATTAAGTTACAATTTAATTACCAAATACACTCAAGTAAGTTATGTAAGTTTCATAAAACACTTCGTAATTAAATTGTAAATGAGGAATATTAAACTTCAAAAATAAAAGTTTTAATGCCTTTTCTCCTTGCAGCCTATTTCGGTGGGGTGTGTAAAGAAGACCTGCCCCACTAAAAACTCTTTCGCTAGGTACACTGGTGGGTGGTGTTACTAAATATTGCCAGGCTATAGGAGAAAAATACCATACTTCTTATTATTCACCTTCCACCATGTAAGTGTGTCTACATCATTTTCCACACGTTTATCTATTAAATATTCATTGATGGTTTTTAAATCAAGACTTCTATAGGGTTTGGACTTTAATTTTATCCTTCCTCTTCACTTTCAATGGAATCCAACAGCAACTTCATGGTGTCTCTTAAAGATGAGGATTTCCCTGATAGACAGGATCCAGAGGTTTCAATCCCATGATTAGTCATTCTGGCACGCTTAGGATTTGAATAAGGAGATAGGCTTGAGTCATCGTTTCCAATGGATTCTAAAATATTTTTCACAACTTGATCTTTGGTTGAAGAATTTTTGAAAAATGTCGCTTTGTATCTCGGGTCAATGAAAGTAGCCGTAGCAAACAATACGTAATTTTCCAAATGAGAATATCTGCTACTTAATTCTTGTTTAAGAACAAAAATCGTGTTTCTGATGCATTCGTCAGTCACATGAAATTCATCAATTACCTTTTTCAAGGTGGCCAATAATCGAATTACTAAAGATATGGAAATATTGGCTGCACTTAGTTCTTTTGTAATTTCTTCCAAAGGCCTGAGCAAAGTAATTAGTTTTTCCACAATTATCCACTCTTGGGAAGTTAGTTGTGAAATTTGTTATTTGTGGAAGCGTAAAGACAAAACGAATCTTTGTTTTTTAAAATGCGCTCCAACATATAAAAGTTGCAATTCCATCTTGTAACCCACTCTTGTATAATCTTAAGTTTTGGTTGATTGAGCCTTTATTGTAGAGCTGCAAGTTCGTCTTGAGCAATATTTGAGTGGTGAAAATGAGTTGTCATCTTTTTGCATTTTGTAATCACTGCAAAATAACGGAATCTTGTGCCTTAAGCCCCTCATTGACAACTAGTTGAATTTGGAATGATGCACAATCAATGTATTTAATGAATAACAAGGAAATGCCCTTTTTTNCTCATTGACAACTAGTTGAATTTGGAATGATGCACAATCAATGTATTTAATGAATAACAAGGAAATGCCCTTTTTTTATGTTAGTACCACCATACCTAACAGTGCATTGCACTTTTTCTTTAGCTATTTCCCATAAGGACAACATGGTTTCAAGTTTTATAGCCATATTTTCACCAGTATGTCGGCCATCGTTAAATACCTCTGCTTTTAACACAATCTTTTTTCTTTCAAATTATTTTGTTACGCCGTGACATATAAATCNTAACGGAATCTTGTGCCTTAAGCCCCTCATTGACAACTAGTTGAATTTGGAATGATGCACAATCAATGTATTTAATGAATAACAAGGAAATGCCCTTTTTTATGTTAGTACCACCATACCTAACAGTGCATTGCACTTTTTCTTTAGCTATTTCCCATAAGGACAACATGGTTTCAAGTTTTATAGCCATATTTTCACCAGTATGTCGGCCATCGTTAAATACCTCTGCTTTTAACACAATCTTTTTTGTTTCAAATTATTTTGTTACGCCGTGACATATAAAACTCAGCAACGATACTTCTGAACAATAATAAGACCAGATATCAGTTGTAAATGCCATTTTTTCAAATGATTTAATTAATTCCAAAACTTTATCTTTTACCTTGTCGTAGAAATTCTCGCATATAAAAAAAGTCAAATGTTGTCGAGTTTTTAAATTATACGAAGGACATAGGTGGTTCATCAATCTGACAAATCCAACGCATTCCACAAAACTAAAGGGTAAGTCCTCCAAAGCAATCATTTCGCTTATTAAATTGTCAATTTCTACAGACTTGGCGTTTTTATTATCCCACTTTTCAGTTTTTTAGACGCAATCAGTCAAATACATTTGTTTTAGGTCGGTTTTAATACATTGTCGCAAAGAGGACGCCAATGAATTGGTTTTAGAAGCATTCCGCTTTTCTTTTTCCAGTTTTTTTTAAATTCATTATACAAATTTTTATGCATACCTTCTAGGTGATTTCTTATAGCACTAGTTGATCTCCCTTTGCGCGAGCATTGTTTGTTACATATTTTGCAATTTACATTTTCAGCATCAAATATTGTAAAATAATTCCAAACTTCGCTAACACATGACTTACCCGTGTTGAAATATCACTAATCACTTTATATAACAATTTAACAATTGTTTCTATAGAAATTCAATAAATAAATGTAAGTAACCTCAAAATAAATCTTTACGAAAAAACTATTAGCAGCTAACTTCATTTAATGAGCGAGCAATCACTGTTTGTTTACTTCGTGCAGTATCGGCTACTTTCGGTTTAAACATGGCCGGTCCTAAACGCGCGGTCAAAATGTGAGTTCGTGGGCGCATTCTTTGTGCGCCGTATTGAAAAAGCCAATATTCGCATTTGCATTCGCGAATATTGGAGTAGAATATTTGCGTTCACATTCGCGAATGTGGGAAATCCGACATTCGTAACAACACTATATGGTTGTAGAAGGAGACATTTGTGTATATCTTTTGTAAGTTTTTTAGACGAAATTGTGATGCTCAACTGTAAACAATACGGTCTGATAAAAATTACTGTATGTACTCCAGAAATGGTTATTATTTTATTCGTATTTCTTTATATGTTTCGAATTACTTTGTTAATATAAGAAAAGGACCCACATTTATATATCATGTTTTCCTCCAAAAGATATAAGGAATAGGGCTTGTGAATGACGGTTACTCGTCGTGAATCACTCTGTTTAATACATCGGTCAAATGTGTTAAGACGAAATTTCTTTTTTCTGTCATTTTGTAAAATATTATAACATTACAAATCAAAATTATGTGATACGTCCTAAAAAAAAACNATTTCTTTTTTCTGTCATTTTGTAAAATATTATAACATTACAAATCAAAATTATGTGATACGTCCTAAAAAAAAACAACCGATTTATACCAAATTTGGCAATCAAATAGGACTATGGGAAGTCATGTAAACTTGTAAACTTTNAAAAAAAAACAACCGATTTATACCAAATTTGGCAATCAAATAGGACTATGGGAAGTCATGTAAACTTGTAAACTTTGAGAGGGTCAGACACTCATAATTTTTTTACCTACGAAAATAAACAGATTTCAACCTTATTTTGTATGCTGACAGAATCGATTATGTCAGTCATAATTATATAAGCAAAGTCTCATTTCTCCGTCATTTTGTAAGATTGTCCTGAATGAAATAATGGAGTCCTTATACCGTATCTCACGGGAAAAAATCTACCGATATCTTTCAAATTTGGGGAAGAATTTGTACTGTGTTAGGCTATAAAAATTTAGAGGTTTTAATTGTTTACATCTCTTATTTTCTGAATGACGCCTATATAATCATTTTAGTTTAGTGTGCTGTATCAACGAAATTATGTAACAGATTTAAATGTAACTTTGTATATTGCATCTATGAAAAGAATCGAATGTGTTAATACATAAACTTTTGGTCCTCCATTTATGAAGATTGTCTCATGAATAATGCAGTTTTTATGCCATATCTCGTTGACCAATCATTTGATTGATACTGAATATTTCACGAAATATTACTACAGTAGGGTATTTTAATTAACATGTGTTATGTGCGGCAGGAATATTTTAATGGGTTTTATATAAATAATTCAGTTTTATTTGATATATCTATTAAACTTTGTAAGAAATTTAAACCAAGTTTTGTACGCAAACAGTAGTAATTAGANCAGTTTTATTTGATATATCTATTAAACTTTGTAAGAAATTTAAACCAAGTTTTGTACGCAAACAGTAGTAATTAGAAGCAACATTTACGCATACATGGATCCTCTTTTGCAGAAATTTTTTGCAAAATATGTCAGTCAAATAAATGGAATATTTTACCATAATTACGGGTCAATTAAAATTATTTTTAACCAAATTTTTTAAAACTACAGAATGCCATGTAAAGTTGCCTGGTTTAAATACGGCAAGACATTGGTTTTACGAAATCGCGGCCACATAAATATTTAGATGTGTTTGGCACATCTATTTTAAAAACAAACAAATTCACTCAAACTTTTATGTTGATAGTATCTATTAGAAATAGCTCTTACAGAAACTGTTTAAGGCAATTTTTGTAGATATCCCTGTTTAAAATAATACAGATTTTTGCAATATTTCGGAGACCAATCAACCGATTTACACCAAATTTTTCATACTGTTGTGTAATTGCAGGACATGTAAACTTATGTGCTTTAAATGGCTCATACACTTATTTCCGATATGACGGCAGTGTAAATATTTAAGGTTACTGAACCCTATTATTCAAAGCATTAGACTGATTACATCCGAAGTTGGTGCTCCGATTCCTACCTCCGTGATGAGGTTGATTACACGCCAGTTTAATTTAACGAGTTTTTCTGAATTAGAATTCCGGGTAAGTCACTCGTGTATTTCAATTGTCTTGGTACTGTTTCTCATGTTCCTGGTTTCATCTCTAATGGTATTGCTGTCAATGAAACGCCAACGCCTACCTGCCATCTAAACTTTTAATAAATTCACTAAAATTAATTTTCACTCGTGTAGATGAAAGTCGGCTCATTATTTATCAGTAATTTTGTGTTTATTATTCTTGCTACCTTCCAGCCTGTTGGAGTTAGGATCTCGATTGCGGGTCACGTTACACTGTGTTTTAGACAGCTAGAATTTTTACGGGTACTTTGGGTATAAGTCAGACTTCAAAGTATGTGTATGTTTATGCCACTTCCATTTTACGTTATTGTGTCATTTGACACCTCCTAGATGTCTGAGAACCAATAATATCGTGGAAATTGGGGCCAAATCAAAGTTTTCAACTACAGTAGCAAGCATGTGAATTTACTGCTATTTACAGTTTTTCTGAAGCCCTGTTTAAGTTGTACACTGAAGAGCCAAAAAAACTAGTACACCTACCTAATATCGTGTAGCGCACCCCCCCCCCCCCCCCCCCCCCNTGAAGGTATGCAGGAGGCAATTCACACCATGAATCCTGCAGGGAAGTCCACAAATCCAATCTGCGCCAATTTGAGAAAGGGTTGCACGTCTGCCACGGTTAATGATTCTTGTCAGTCGTCGTTTGTCCGGTTCTTTCACGATCTTTTTCCGGCTGCAGCGGTGTCGAAGATGTGATGTTTTACCGAGTTCCCGATATTCACGATACACTCGTGAAATGGTCGTACGCGAACATCCAAATGTTATCGCTACCTTGGAGGTGCTATGTCCAATCTCTCGTGCGCCGACTATAACACCACATTCAAACTCACTTAAATATTGATAACCTGCCATTGTAGCAGCAGTAACCGATCTAGCTGCCGACCGCATCGCGTTACTTTGATTGGTTCCATAACTCTGTTATTTGCATACTCACGTCTATACCAGTTTTTTTGGCTCTTCAGTGTACTTTCACGCTATTCCTCTGCGTATTATAAACTAAGCTTAACTAAGTTAAAAAATACACCAATGAGATAACGCACCGTATTTGTGCGCACTCACTTTAATGGTATTTTATTTAAGAACTATTTTTACTTGGGATTTCTAAATATAGAGAGGTGTGTGACGAAGATCGTTCATCTTTTCTTAACGTTTCTTGACTTAGACACAGGAAAAGAAAGTGAGTGAGATTCCTCGGGAGTGGAAGAATGTAACTCACTTCAAGATAGAAATGAAACTTTGTTCTCTCGAACTGCAAGTAGCCACTCGAAGTCTCAGACAAGAACGTGAACGAAAGAGACAGTTTTCCATTTACAATGCTCTCTTACTTCCCACGTATCTATCAGCAGTTTTGTCTGACGCTTTATTGCATTGCCTAAACATAAGGTAGATAGATTGTTTGTCTTCTGCACATGTGCCCAACATTCACGTATAAAAAAACCAGCACGACTGTCAAAGACACGTGGTCAACAGTGATGAACTTGTTTGTTTATACCTTTATTTTCAAAATGCAAGCCATTTAGTAGGAATATTACGCTTCCACCTATTTGAATTTAATCACATATAATTACGAATTGGTTAGATGAAGTACATAAACGCATCAAAGCACTTGCATACATAAAAAGTGTTCTAACCTAAATTCCTATCCATGTAGTTTATGAGAGTCGCGTTGGCAGAAAAACAGTTCAATGTTGAGACATGGAGACTAACTCTGCACACCTTATTTACTCTGCGTTTGGTTCACCTACTTCGTCCAAACGCCACAAGTTGATAGCGAAAGCCAAGACAAACAGTGATATATATCTATTGCACGTTTGGTCATATTACGGGTATTTTAAAAGCTACGAATTATTTTCAATGTTTGTGCGATATACTCCAATCTACACTAAGAATTGCATAATTGCGACAAAATAACTGTTCCATCAAAGCTGTTATTTTACATATCGTGTGAGACTGAGTGTGGGGAATGNTGCATAATTGCGACAAAATAACTGTTCCATCAAAGCTGTTATTTTACATATCGTGTGAGACTGAGTGTGGGGAATGTACCAAATACCGCCCACGTTGTCTCTCCAACGGCACGAGAAGTAATAACGGGACTTATGTTTTGTCCTTATTTCTGTGACAAGTTTATATGACTTCAAAAAATTATAAAACCATCCTACGTAACTAATGTCTACCTCTGGAAATCTGCTCCGATGTATGTAATTCAAACCGATAATCACACCGGGCCAATTAGTTGTGACAATTTGTCTCTATTAAAGCAGTATTGAAGTNATGTAATTCAAACCGATAATCACATCGGGCCAATTAGTTGTGACAATTTGTCTCTATTAAAGCAGTATTGAAGTTCATTTATTATTTGATGTGGACCTTTTTATATCTAAATCTTCTAGCAATAATTAAATTGTAATTTGTAACGACAAAGAACAAAACGACAATAGGGACCCTTGTAATCAATCTAATGAGGGAATACGGAGTATTTCGGCGTAAAACGTGTGACAGGCTTTTAAAAGTGAGAGTTTCGTTGTAAGCAGCACGACAATGTATCGAAAGGCTAAAGAATGTGGGGCGACCCAAATTTCTGATCGGCTTTGAAAATGTTTGCCACGCACTCGGCACTCGTAAACTGAGCGATGTATTGTGAATGTTCTTTGAACGATCCTTGCTAAGAGGGTTAGTAATTCAATAAATAATTTCTTCAGACATAGCGCAGCAATAGCGTATCTGCGAAGTAATTTACACTTAATCGCTTATTGAGAACCTCCACAGTTCTTGTTTTATCGGGATTCTAACGAGACGTCTTACAATTTTTCAAGATATTAAAATAGTTGGTACATTTTTGGTACATTTTAAAATTTTTGGGGTATTTTGTGAAATATTGTTTGAATAAAAGTGCAAAAATTAGTGGCATAATCAGTCACACACACACACACACACACACACATATATATATATATATATATATATATATATATATATATACATACACGGGATGGACCAAATAATATAAACACCTGACATATACACAAAATTAATTTATAAATAAGGTGTTGGGCCATCATTTGCTTTTAGAACAGCTGCGATTCTTCGCGGGATAGATGCGTAGAGTGTCTGAATAGTTTCCAACGGAATATTGTCCCATTCTTGTACCAAAACATCCGCCAATTGCTTCAATGATGTTGGAGATGGAAATCTGCTCTTGACTCTCTGCTCTAAAACTCCCCATAACGATTCAATTATGTTGAGGTCTGGCGATTGTTTGATGATATTCTGATGCTCCTTAAACCAAGACCGAACCTTTTTGACTGTGTGTATGGGCTCATTATCATCTTGGAATATGGCAGTGTTTGGCAGCAGTATGCTAGTCATTGTAAGAACTTCATTATTGAGGATGTCGAGATATTCATTCGCAGTAATCCGGCCAGTAATGTGAATGAGAGGACCAGCTGAATACCACGATATAGGCGCCCAAATCATAACGGAACCTCCCCCATACTTGACTGTAGGAAGCAAGCAGTCCGGATCGTAGGCTTATTTTGGGGTTCTACATAAATAAGCCCGGCCGTTTGTAGGAAACAATGTAAACGATGATTCATTGGACCATACCGCATTCTTCC
>NQII01004359.1:60527-201012 GCA_002778355.1 Clitarchus hookeri
TTGAACGTCTGTCACGTTTAATGATTCATGTCAGTCGTCGTTTGTCCCGTTCTTTCACGATCTTTTTCCGGCCGCAGCGATGTCGAAGATGCGATGTTTTACCGAATTCCCGATATTCACGGTACACTCGTGAAATGGTCGTACACGAACATCCAAACGTTATCGCTACCTCGGAGATGCTATGTCCCATCTCTCGTGCGCTGACTGTAACTTCACGTTCAAACTCACTTAAAAATTGATAACCTGTCATTGTATCAGCAGAAACCGATCTAGCTGCCGACCACATCGCGTTACTCTGATTGATTCCATACCTCTGTTATTTGCATACGGTTACGTTACCAGTTTTTTTTTTTTTGGCTTTTGGCTCTTCAGTGTATATATACTAGCTTTTACCCGTGGCTTCGCTGGCATGGTTATAGTAACAAACTTATAGGAGGAAATAGCAGTATTTGTTAGTAGGCAGACACTGATCATAAACACAGAACAGAGCACTATTTTAGGACGCTACTGTACACGATGTGTAAGTCTTTCCATTTGGCGCTAAGATGTGGAGATTTTGGACATTGGGCACACGCGAACATGCGAAATAGAGCTGGCCATGAGAGAAGCACGGGTTTTCCAAGTGCACTCCCGCTACCAGCAATGTTTGCCCTTGAGCTTTGTTAATTGTAATAGAAAAACTAAGCTCTAGAGGGAATTGCATTTTTTTGAATTGGAAGGGAGGTCTGTGGGGATTATAGGGATCCGGAGGATTATTACGTTCTCGCTCTTTCCTACTCCTGTCAGTATAGCGGCATCGACTATGTTCCGCCAAAGTTGTGTGACGCAAATCCTAGTCCCTTTGCATATACGCGGTGCATCTAAATTTCGCATAAGCATGACCGGAACGCCTAATTTTAATTGGAGCTTATGTGAGGGCACACCTGACAACTCTACAGAATTCAGGAACTCTACGGGATATGAATTGCTCTGTTCTGTGTCCATGACTGTGTCTACTGACAAATAATCCGTTGTTTCTCCTTCTATCTCTTTCAAAATTTTAGTATTATTTTGATATAACGATGTAATTGTTTGGTGCTGGAATCGCTCTTTTACATTACCACTGGACTTCATTTATATTTCTTTGTAAATCTGGGTAAACGCTAGCAATCAGTTCCGTATCACTATGCACCAAATTAATCAAATCCGCCTTTNATGACCGGAACGCCTAATTTTAATTGGAGCTTATGTGAGGGCACACCTGACAACTCTACAGAATTCAGGAACTCTGCAGGATACGAAGTACTCTGTTCTGTGTCCATGACTGTGTCTACTGACAAATAATCCGTTGTTTCTCCTTGTATCTCTTTCAAAATTTTAGTATTATTTTGATATAACGATGTAATTGTTTGGTGCTGGAATCGCTCTTTTACATTACCACTGGACTTCATTTAAANTAGTATTATTTTGATATAACGATGTAATTGTTTGGTGCTGGAATCGCTCTTTTACATTACCACTGGACTTCATTTAAATTTCTTTGTAAATCTGGGTAAACGCTAGCAATCAGTTCCGTATCACTATGCACCAAATTAATCAAATCCGCCTTTAGTGACACACAGCCCTCGGCATCTGTTTCTAACCACCCATCTCCAATTTTCAATAGTGTATCAGCACAATGTCCTGTATCAACGTCATTGTAGAGGTGCACTCTCATATTTGTCGTCAAGCTGAATTTCTTGACATTTGCCCATAAGCTTGATGACTTGAGACAGGCTTTGATTTCATCTGTAGATGTGCCCCTCTGAACCACTGCCAGAGTTTGATGGAAATCACCAGCCAGTAATACAACCATTCCTCCCATAATGTCTGTATTGTTTCGTGTATCCTGTAGAGTTCGGTTTACGGCCTCTATAGCTTTTTTGTGTTACGTTGTACTTTCTTCCTACACTAACAACTCACATTGACGCAGCATTGTACCCCAAGCGCTATTTTTACTAAAAAAATNAACTTTTTTCCGAATGGAATGAGATATTTATTCGGTATAAAAAGTAGCCTATGCCACTTCCCGGCCCTCCGACTATCACTGTACAAAAATCACGTAAATCTGTTGCTCCGTTGCGACGTTAAAGAAGGAGAAACAAACAAACAAATAAACACACTAGCTGTGCCCGCGGCTCCACTCGCGTGGACTACAGAATTATTGTTTAGGTTTTTTTTAAAGTTGAATTTTGCATAGTGTTAATCTTTTATACTCTATACATATTATAAAACTCAACGTCTCGGTGAATTAAATAGTAAAAACACTTATTAGTATTTCTGTTATAGATAGTAGATAAATGCTACCGTGGAGTGATGTTTAGATCTTTTTATTCTACACAACTCTTTACTACATGATATTGTTCCATCTTTAACGGTTTAGACAACGCATTGCAAAAGAGCGCGCTGGCGGTAAACTTTTTTTCCGACTTGATTTACTATTATCGTTTGTAAATTTTTTGTGATATTTTCTCGCGATAAAAAGGAGCCAATATCACCTTTCAACCCTCCAACTATTTCTGTGCAAGAAATTACGTCGATCTATTGCTCGGTTGCAACGTTGCGTTTTTATTCCGTTTGTGTACTTTTCATTTTCCAATAAGAATTTCCCCGAGGGAATGAGATATTTTCTCTGGATAAAAAGTAGCCTATGTCACTTCCCGGCCCTCCAACTATGACTGCAAAAAATTACGTCGATCCGTTTCTCCGGTGCGTCATGGAAGGACAAACAAACTAACAAAAAAACACACTTTCGCATTTATAATATTAATTAGGATTAGTTAGGATTTTTTGGAAATAAAGCCTTTCTTAATATGCAATGTTTAAACACATTAATATGATATTCAAAAATAATTTTTGAAATCACAATACAAAAACAAACCAATTTTACAATGTTGTGATGCTATACGCGAATTATATTGTGGTTGTAATTCCATTCAAATTAAGTTGCGAGAAGGTAAATCTGAACGGTAAGTAAAGCGCCAGATTTCAAATCAATTATCAATTACGTTTATACGATGTTAAGCCATACTTTCGCTGTAATTAAACAATTTGCCACCATAGAGTTATAATATTTTCTTGATATAATTTAATGCTTTTATTTATATTAGGTCATAATTTAGAGGTGGCGAAAATTCTTTGTGTTCCTTATAAAACCTTACAATCTTAATAATTTATCCCTAGAAAACATTCGAATAAAATTAAATTAAAATTCGTACAAAAACTGCAAAAATTTGTAAAAATTCTACATGATAAAAATAAAAAATTCTGTTTTACTTGGTGTTACCAGTCGAATGCTGTTATTAGGATGTCAGAAAAACAAAAAACAAAAAAATTATTTTCCAAGGAAAATGAGTCATAAAGTAACAAAAAAGTTGTAAATTAAAAACTTTTCATATAAAAATGAAGTGTCATATATATATATATATATATATATATATAACAGAAACGCAATCAGCAAAACAAATTAAAATTCTACACCAGGTCAGGTAAGACAACTAAAAGCAACAAAATTAACGAGAAGTTACTGGTAACCATTTGGCCCACTTTACTCTACGGGGGGCAAATAAATTTTTTGTGAAGTTATTAGATGGCAGGTAGGTGTTAACGTCTCATTGACAGAAATATCATAAGAAGTCAAACCAGAAACATGAGAAACAATACCAAGACGATTGAAATACACGAGTGACTTACCCGGGATTTAAATTAACCCCTTCCCTGTTTAATTAAATCCACTAGAAATTTTCGAACTATTATATATATCTTCTGCCAACTATAGGGGTGGCTTTATCTTGTGAGATTGCATTCCGAGGATTCATATTTTGCAATTTATAAATTTAAAATTTCTGGTCAAATGTCTCACCCGAGTATACTCGGCCATCATGATGATGTCAATATTTCACTGATATTTTTAAAAATTCACATAAGTAAAAAATTGCTGTCTTCCAGAAATATAATATATATATTTGTTACCAATATATATTACAGAAATTTTTAGTTTTATTTTCTCATCCGATTATTTTCGGGTTTCCTTTAATATGAAGATGATTCTTCGATTATTGATTGTGATTGCCTTTTACATGTGAACTTGTAATATAATACAAAATAAACAGTAAATGTTTTACCACAAATGTGCTTAAAAATATTTCAATTATTTTTTAATTTTTTTATTTATTGCACTATTACAGACTGTATATTTTGCACATACATTTCTGCAATATTTATTTTAAAGTTTTCCATTTTTTTTTAAATCCTTTTTCTGACTTGAGTGTACTTGAGTATGATAAAATGCAAAAGAAAAAATCATATTTCAAAAATGTTAAGGCAAATGTTTTGTTGCACAAATACGGACTATATATTGGTTGAATTTGTAGACATTCAAACTGGCTCAGTAAGAGAGTAGACACTCTTGAAATGTTAGTAACCATTTCTTAGTACATTGTTTACTTAGGCAGATAATAATAAATCAGAATTTTTATTTATAATATTACCTATGACTAACAAGCCAACAGAATTTCAAACACAGTTTACATTTTCAAATATTTCTACAACAGTAATAATTTTCAATACATTGCTCACTTTGGCAGAAAAAATCTTTGCGCTCCTACAGACTGAAAATTATCAATACTGTAGAGTTTGCATTTATAAAATTACCAATGACTAATCAGCACAAAGGATATTTATATTTGACACATAGTAAAACTTTTCCAAAATTAGTAACTGACGTTTCCTAAGCGGTCGGGAATAGTGACATGGACATCGTCCGGCGACTATGTTAAGGAAAAAACAGAATATTACACAATATTCCTATTTAGAATAGAATAGGCGCCAGCTCACTGGGTGAGCACGAAGTCACAGTTCTCAGGATCGTGGGCCGAACGACCTCGTGGCTGTATCCTCTGACACAAACGGTATAAATTCACAAGAAATCGTAATATATAGCCGGGGTATTCAGGCTCCCCAGTACACCTTAGTAACACCATATAAATGAATGATGCCTCCTTGAGGCGTTGATTACTTCCTGAATAGGGCCAGTACCCGAACTTCAACACAATGAGAACTCACAAGTTTCTGTTAATTAAGTAAATTATATTGCCGAATAGTATACACTTACATGTAGGCAAACAAAATTAAAGCGGACCTGACTCACAAAGGCTTGCCAGCGGACGGTACTGTACAAAAAGGCCAAGAATGGCGTGAAAACATACAAGAGTAGTTAAACCTTCGGGGTCGATAAATTGAGCTTACAGAGGGATGCCTCGAACGCGGGGAAGACTAGGTAAATTGAATTAAATAAAAGTTCCAGTAAATTAAGTTCATCCATTGCAGTTAAGTGTAACGAACTCGCGACGTGACGCACGTGCAGCACATAAAACCCGTGGAATCAGACTGCCGGAGATGGCGCGAGCGAGTGGTGCTTGCCAAGAGCTCGCTCCATTCCACGAGGTAATTTAATTAACTTACCGCATTAACATATAACTTGAAACATATACACATAAAACCCTGAAATATTAAGAAAGAGTTTTCTTAATCCAGTAGAGAGTTAAAAGAGTTCTTAATTTTGCAATAATTTACACACAAACATGATTATGTGGTGCCTTGCCGCGCACGTGGGAAATTTAAGTCTGTTAAGTTTTGGGGCACTCTACGACCGGAATGGTCAGGTTGAAAGAAAGGCTATTAATTTCCTATGTCACTAATTGGCTTGATAAGACACACAATTACACTCGGAAAATTATGTAGAACACTTGAAATACCCTAGCCTTGCTACTCTACACCTCATTAAATATGCAGGTGGCAACTGTGGGCCGATGACATGATGACAGCGGTCGTGCCAGACCACACAGGAGTGGTCCACGTCATGACTTACCTGTGTCAGTAATAAAAATAACATTTCTCAGCACACTGCCTACTTTGTTAGAGCATACAAATTGAAAAATATCAAAACAGTAGATTTCTGATTTATAAAATTACCTATAACTAACAAGTCTATAAACTTTAAAAAGATTGTACTAAACTTTTTATTCGGAAAAGCCAACCTTGTCACATTGCTCGTTACACAGCTATATTTGTATGCCAAACTTACTGTAGCAGAGTAGGTATGTCTATTCAATAATACCTCATAAATATTTCACCGTTTAGATGTTTGTGAAAGTATGATGATAAAGCATGGTGTTACATGCAAAGGTACATCACAGTCACGACAATAATATCTTGTTTCCTTGCGGATTTTCTTTCCTTTAGCATCTCTGACACGAGAGCACATTCCACGTTGTCGAGTTGGTCGTTCCTTCTTGTCAGTTGGAGGAATCGCTTCAGGAAAATGCCTCCCTGTCAATCGAAGTGGAGCAGGTGAAGGTCCAGGCCACCCTGTACGTTTAGGAGATATGATTTGATGAAGAAGTTCTAATCTGAATTTGAGGTGACTCGCTTCTTCGCCAAGCTTCTGATATAGCAGAAATGCATTGAAAACCGACAAGTCTAAAAAATTCTGAAACTATTTTTTGTATTACACCTTCCCACGTTTTCGTGTAAGGGGATAGTTAGCTAGCTGTTTGTCTACGCGATCAACCCCACCCATGGTCTTGTTGTACGATGCAACAACTGCTGGTTTGTTGAATGGCTCTCTTCCAGGTCTTTCGATTGTTGTCAACTGTGCACCATGCACAGTTGACAGCAGGGCCACATTTTTTTTTTGTCTTTCCACAAAATTGTAGAAGCTTGGCCTGTTTGGTATAGCTTTCATTTCCCCTTTCTTAATTTTAGTTTTTCCTCTCAATGGGTCAGGCATAGATTTCCTTGATAACTGTACTGTACAGTAACTGTCGGTTTTGTTTGCTATCAGCAAATCAGCTAGCTCTGGTGCCGTGTAAAAGTTGCCGGTAGTCAACCAGTAACCTTTATTCAGCAAAGGTTTTATCAGAGTCATTACAATTTGAGCGGATTTTGGAAGATGTTGGTATTCAGTGTCCTCTTGTGTATCTTTCCCTGTGTATATCATCATACTCCAAACATACCCACTGCTAAACTCACACAACAAGAAGGANCCTCTTGTGTATCTTTCCCTGTGTATATCATCATACTCCAAACATACCCACTGCTAAACTCACACAACAAGAAGGTATTCAACCCAAAACGTGACATCTTCGAGGATATATACTGTACCCACTGAAGCCTCCCCTTGAAAAGTAAAAGGCTCTCGTCGATAACAATATCCCGTTCTGGTTTGTACAGTGATTTGAATTTTTTATTCAAGTGTATAAATATGGGCCATATATATCCTCCTGAGTTTCGGACATGGATNTGTACAGTGATTTGAATTTTTTATTCAAGTGTATAAATATGGGCCATATATATCCTCCTGAGTTTCGGACATGGATGGGTGTTAGTGTCAAAATTGTCATTATCTGAAAAGTGTAGAAAACGTTTCAGGATGCAAAATCTTCTGTATGTCATGACTTGTGAAAATATTGGTGTATTTAATAGACCATTGACGACCAATGCATTTCCATTTCAGGCTTCAATACAACACTTTGTAGGATTACAAATACAAAATAAAAGTACAATTCATGGGGGGGAAGTATCCTTCCAATATTCCTAGTGACATTGTTGCGCATACCTGTTTGTTTCATCTACAATAAGTTGCAAAATTTGCACATAAAAAACATACAGAAACAATCTAAAGCACTGCGTTCTATATTTGTTGCAAAATTCATTGAACTAGCACCAGTAACGTCAAATCAAGGAGGAGGAGGTGACGGTGATTCAACAATTACTTCACACCACTCTCGTGCTGATGCGAGAATCTGGTCTGCATCATCTTCCTCCGAACTGGTACTATTATAGTCCGATATATTTTCGCCACTTTCTGAACCACTGTCGAATATATCACTATCTGCTTCCATCATTTACACATTGAAAAACACTCTCTTTACAGTAAATATGCGAAAGTCAAACTGAAGTGATAAATTACTTTCAGAAATTATTTATTATTCTTCTTTTTTTTTTTTTTTTGCGAACTACCCTATTACTTAATGTTACGTGTCGCCCCAGGGTAGGGACGGGAGTGTGTTGCGTCTCAGGACTACGTCCCATACGCATACAGGAGAGGGAATTTCGTGCAAAGGAGGCGTGCATCACGGCAAGAGGGATTTAAGGCAACCGTGGCCGCGAATGGGGCCATGAACTGCATCCCTGAGTGTTCCTATAGCTGAGGCTATTGATAAGANTTAAGGCAACCGTGGCCGCGAATGGGGCCATGAACTGCATCCCTGAGTGTTCCTATAGCTGAGGCTATTGATAAGGAAGGGGAGTCGAAAAAACCGGCATAGTCACCGTAAAAACATTCCCGTCAGGAAAGAAGTTAAAAACTTATTCATGCATTAAAAAATGCTAAAGGAGACAGCAGGTGTGGATTTCATACTTTTTATTTAGGAGTTGAAAATCTAGAAGAGAAATAGGGTGGGGCTGTGGGCGCAAGTGCCCTTGAGGGGAAACTGCTCTCAGGATCTCCACGCCGTGGGTGAAGTCGGGGAGCAATAGCGCGTGGAGTCACCCCCTCCCCCTCCCCAAAATAGTCCGTCGGTCTTCAGGCAGGTGGGACTTCCGGGACCTGCCAGGCTGGTGGCAAATGCAGCTGGCCCAGGAGTTGAGGCTGACATCAGGAAGCTTCCGAGGTCCGACTCATTCCAGGTCATTCCTCACGCACCCGCAGTCAGCAGCTCGCAGAATCCAGCAGTGAGTTTCGCTACACTTCGCATTGTTTGAGCACCTCGAGATCCCCCTCCTTTTATTATTCATAAAGTACAACTACTCTATAGCCTTCCCCCCCCCCNTTATATGAGCCCGCGGTAGGGACGGGAGTTAAGTGCGTCTCAGGGCTAAGCCCCATACGCCCACAAGGAAGGGAGAATCATGCAAGGAGACATGCATCACGGGAAAGAGGGATTGGGCTGCCATGGCCAGATTGTGGCCATGAAAACCTCCCTAAGTGTACTTATAGCTAAACTGTAATTAGAAGAGAAAGGGAAAAACCGGCATAGTCACCGTAAAAANAAACCTCCCTAAGTGTACTTATAGCTAAACTGTAATTAGAAGAGAAAGGGAAAAACCGGCATAGTCACCGTAAAAAACCCTTTCGACAGGAAATAATTAAAAATTGTTTCATGCATTATCATGTTTAACAGAAAATGCTACAGGAGACAGAGGATAGGAATCATGCTCTCTATTATGACAGGAAAAAGTGCTAGTAGAGAGGGGAGAGTAACTTTCCTTCAATTGGCACTAGTTTAACGAGAGTAACACTTGCGCATCACTCTGGTGGGGGAGAGCGCAATTGGGCAGGTCCCCCCCAGAATCCGAATCCTGGTTCGACACAATAAAAATTCTCTAAACAGTTGAACGAAAGATGCTGGAAGCAAGAATGACTACAAATAGGTACTTTATACACTTCAGTTGAGGGAAAATATAAACTGTGGCAAGCCACTGGATTATTATAGCCGTTTGACTTGTTATGTAAGTAACCTTATCAAAATAAATAAATACAGAACAGAGAGTGACAAAGAAGAATGTCAATTTGGTGCACGAGTAATAACGCTTACACAATCTAGCGAAAGAAAACAGTAACACCAGTAGGTTACAGGATTACTTTTAGCTCAGTACTACAGCCATCTAGCTCCTACTGTCGGAGTCATCGTCGAAGTAAATGCGGAACAGGGAATGACGAAGGCGAAAATGTGGTCGGTGCGTGAGTAATACAGCATGCACACTCTATGGAGAGAAAAATGTAACACTAGTAAGCTGCAGAAGTTATTTTTAGCTCACTACTACATCCATCTAGGATGTTTTGCTGCAAGCGACAAACGCACGAATAAATACGGGCCAGCAAGTTACGAAGAAGAATGAGTGGTTGGCGTACGATTATAGTCGTTTATGTGTCAAGTTGACACAATAGGTGTGACTTAGATAACTCAGGTGATACAGTTAAGGGGTTAAGGTAGCATACAATCAACTGCATCACGGAGGTAGGATTCGGAGCATCAACTTCGGATGTAATCAATATAATATTTTAATGATAGGGTTCACTACCATGAAAAAAATTACCAGGCGAATATTTTGAAAAAATTGTCTGAGCCACTAAAACAGATACGTTTTCATTGTCTGCCATAACGACATTTGTGTGAAAAATTTGCAGGCAATCGCTTGATTGTTCTCCAAGATATGGTGTAAAACTGTTTTTTTTTTAAACTGAGATATCTTATTAAAACTGCTTAAAAAGAGTTTATCTACAACATGTTTCTAATAGATACTATCAACATAATAAGTTTGATTGAATTTGGTTAAATATCGAAATAAATATATGGCCGCAATATCAAAAAACAATGTCTCGCCCTATTTAAATCATGCAACTTTACATGAACATATGGGGTTGGACAAAATTTGGTGTATATAATTTGAAGTGTCCCGGAAATATGGCAGAATATTCCTTTTACTCGCCNTATGGGGTTGGACAAAATTTGGTGTATATAATTTGAAGTGTCCCGGAAATATGGCAGAATATTCCTTTTACTCGCCTGACACTATTTTACATAAATATTGCTTCAAATTAACACTGTTTACGGTCAAACTGTGCGTGAATTTTGTTGAAACGTTTCATAGATATAAAATTGGTATAAATTATTTATATAAACCCCATTAAAACATGCCTGCCGCACATCACACATTTTAATTTACACACCCCACTGTNGTATAAATTATTTATATAAACCCCATTAAAACATGCCTGCCGCACATCACACATTTTAATTTACACACCCCACTGTAGTAATACTTTATGAAATTTTGGTATAAATCAATTCATTGGTTCATGAGATATAGCATAAAAACTCCATTTTTCTTGTAACGATCTTCATAAATAGGAGACAAAATGTTTATATATTAACACATTCAATGGTTTTAATACATACAATAAACAAAGATAAATTTAAATCTGTTGCATAGTTTCGTAGTTAAAGCATGCTAAGCTAAAATTTTTGTAAAGGCGCCATTCAGAAAATAACAGGCTTAAAAAATTAAACCGTATAAATTAGTATGGCCTACCACAGTAAAGCTTCTCCGCCAAATTTGAAAGATATCGGTAGATTGTTTCTCGAGATATGCTTAAGAACTCTATTATTTCATTTAAGGCTATCTTACAAAATGGCAGAGAAATGAGGCTTTGCATAAACAATTTTGATTGGCATAAATTATACTTTCAGCATACAAACTTATGTTAAAAATTGGTTCGTAATTTCGTAAATAAAAAATTCTGAGTAACATTTTAAGATGGCCAGCATTTTGAAAATATGTACGTCTGCCCATCTATAAGTTTATACATTTCCTTGACCTCCCATAGTACTACTTGATTACCTAATTCGGTAGAAATCGGTCAATAGTTTCCCCGAGAGATGACATAAAACTTTATTTATTCGGGTGGCAGTATCTTTCAAAATGAAGGGCAAAAGAGACTCCGTGTATACACGTTTGATATTTTTGATATACGTACTCCTAGCATACAAAGTTAAGTAGGAATTTATTAAATTACTTCGAAGATATATCATACTATATTAAAACAGCTAGACGGCCGCCATTTCTAAAATATGTGTGACATACGTGAAACATATTTGAACATATCAACTGATACAGTATTACTTGTTTGCCAAATTAGGTCATAATGTGTCAATTGTTTCCCGAAATATTGCAAAAAAAATCTTCATTAATTAATTCATGCAGCACTATATTTCAAACTGGCCTATAAAAGAGATTGTTTTCGGCTTATATAACACTTGTAATAAATACTTTCAGCGCTCAAATTTTGGTTGAAATTGTTTAAACAGTATGGTAGTTATACCAAATATACTTAAAATATGTATATGGCAGCCATTTAGAAAATAAGTGGTTAATAAATTATGATTACTTATATTTACCTACTCTATCTTAGTATTACTTAAGTGCCAAATTTTACTAATATTGGTAGAGTGTTTTTCTTGATAAAATTTAAAAACTTTATTTATTCGTTTAGCGCTATCTTCCAAAATGTCTGACCGACAACCATATTCACCTCTGAATTCAATAATTACACCTTGTGCTGTCAGCACACAAAATTTGGTTTAAATATATTTAAAGGTTTCTGAGATATAACATATTACACCAAATTCTTTAATGGTCGCCATTTTGAGTTTAAGTGAATGGGGTGGTCTGAACCTATAAAAGTCAGGTATCCTTACTTAGCACTATATTTGTACCAAGTTTGGTGAAATTCGGTTAACGCATTCAAAAATTGAAAAAAGGGAGGGGGAGGAGACACACACACACACACACACATTCACACACAGACAGGAAAGTGATCTCATAAGACTTTCTCTCCTTCGGAAAGAAGGCTAAAAATTCGTTGCGCAATTTCGCTTTATATCAAGTCGTAGCAATGTTTTNGACTTTCTCTCCTTCGGAAAGAAGGCTAAAAATTCGTTGCGCAATTTCGCTTTATATCAAGTCGTAGCAATGTTTTCTTTTCGTAGAAATGAGACATGTTATCCCGTGCTCACATATTGAGTTTCCTGCAGTATCCTTGCAAATGTTAGAAATGTTATCTATTTTTCATGTGTATACTATCGAAATCCCTAATAATAAGTCATCGAAAACACAGGAACAGTTCGACACCTGAATAGCTTTGACGAGCACTGCTAGTGAGTACACAAAGTCACGCAGTGCTGCGTAATGGCTCAAAGTCACGCTATAAAAACAATGGACTGCAATAAATGTAAACCTTATTCACTGCTTTCAAATATGTCAGTTTGTGGGATGTAAATTTGAATCTACTTGTTCTCGCCGTTAGGCGGTTCAGCGCGGGTTAGAGTCCTGTGCTAATCGGAGTCGGAGGCAGCTCGAAAAACGGGTGATGCTATAGATGAGATAGGTATGGAACGGCGACGGAAAGAAGACAGAGGAGGAATTGGGAGATTTCGGAAGAAAAACCCCCACACGAAAGCAGTGTCTTCCGTACTTTACACATGTGAATCCTCAGTCTGAAAAAATTCTTGCCTGTTGAGGTCTGGGATCGAACCAGTTACTTTAGCAGCGGTAGGCTACACACAGACTTGAACCTGAGCTGACTGTATCATAATTGTGTGATATTTGTGTGAAAATTCACCCACTCTATTCTCTTTAATGCAAATTTAATTCAAGGAAAAGGGTTTTTACTCTTTAACGGACAAAAACTATAACATTTTGGGCCCGAAAGGCATAAACAGTATTAAAATGAAAGAAACTTCCACATTAATAATAAAACAAACGGCGTATATAAGTTGCTTCTGGACAGACGATATAATTTATAAAATTTACTAACACTTTGTTCCCAGATGGCTAAAGTGGAATGGAAGGGAGTGATTTGGGTATCTCTTGACATCAGGATATTGAGAGACGATAGATAGTAGAAGTAACTGTGTGCGAATCTCATTTTAAAGCACAGTTTATTCGTTTAATTTTTCACACATGATTAATCTTTGGAAGACTGTTGTATGCCAATGGAAGAAAAAATATTAATAAAATTTATGTGAAATATAAGCAAGGCTTTGAGNCTTTGGAAGACTGTTGTATGCCAATGGAAGAAAAAATATTAATAAAATTTATGTGAAATATAAGCAAGGCTTTGAGTCATCTATAAACAAGCAGAAAACAAAAGAATCGAATAACAATAAATATAGTAAATCTGTATATCGACTTCCACAAAGACTGCAAGCAATAAACTAATTACATACATTATATCTATAGGATTAAGGTGACTAGTCAACGATGTTAGTACAGTATTTAAAAAAAATTATTCAAACTGATTTATTTTCTTGAAAAGCGCTACGCATGCACATGCCGAAAGTCAGAAATTATAGCATTTGCATTCCGGCGCTGCTCCGTACTCACCTCGCTTCACCCTCATCGTCTCTCAAGACCTCGATGTTAAAAGCCTTCCAAATATTTTCACTCACCCATCCCCCGGCCCGGTATTTTATTTGTAAACTTTTATATGACATACGATCGTACATAGAACATACACTAAGGCAATTTAAATTTTGGTAAGGTTATTAAAAAATTTATGTTTATATATGAAACCGTTAATCTCGCTGTCAGCATTTTGGCAATATCTTTCTTACGTATTGTAATTAATCTAGTATAACGTTTTCGCGCAATAAAGTGAGGTAGTGCAGTGGCAAACGCTTGGGTTCGCTTTCGAGAGGATCTTAGATTGAATCCCGAACCGGACATCCTGATTTCAATTTTCCATGATTCCCCGAAAATACTCCAGGTGAATACTGGGATAGTCCCTTACTAGAGATCATGGCCGATTCATTCCCCGCACCTGATTCTCTGAACAACTGGCTCCTACTTTAATGATCTCGCTGTCAACCTACCTACCAT
Source organism: Clitarchus hookeri (assembly GCA_002778355.1). Lineage (NCBI taxonomy): Eukaryota > Metazoa > Arthropoda > Insecta > Phasmatodea > Phasmatidae > Clitarchus > Clitarchus hookeri. Next base: position 74,991 of record NQII01004359.1, read on the forward strand.
CCTGCCTATCTTTTCTCGCCACTTCGGAACTCTACCGATATACAACGGCTTCTCAGCCGTTGTACTCTAGTATTTTCACGTAGCGCTCTTAGCCACAAAGGCCACTCCGTTGCTACGACGGGCCTAATCGGTGGGGGAGAGGGATCACGCCCTCTAATCGCAGGTGCCCCAGCTTAGCACCTGAGTTGATCAGATCCATNCTAATCGGTGGGGGAGAGGGATCACGCCCTCTAATCGCAGGTGCCCCAGCTTAGCACCTGAGTTGATCAGATCCATGGCCCAAACCTGATTCACAAGCAGAGCAGAGAATGCCCTTCCACAAGGTTCTGAGACCCTCGTACTCAGGTACCAAGCATATGGTCTGGCCAGAGTTCTATCCATACTTCTAGTGTCTCTCGGGGACACAACCGGAGCGCGTTGCTGCTCACCGCCTGGCCTCCAGACCTCCTCCAACAAACGGAGTTAACNCTAATCGGTGGGGGAGAGGGATCACGCCCTCTAATCGCAGGTGCCCCAGCTTAGCACCTGAGTTGATCAGATCCAAGGCCCAAACCTGATTCACAAGCAGAGCAGAGAATGCCCTTCCACAAGGTTCTGAGACCCTCGTACTCAGGTACCAAGCATATGGTCTGGCCAGAGTTCTATCCATACTTCTAGTGTCTCTCGGGGACACAACCGGAGCGCGTTGCTGCTCACCGCCTGGCCTCCAGACCTCCTCCAACAAACGGAGTTAACCACTGCCAGCACGAATCCAACCTCTAGTGATCGGTACACCGGAGAGAACCTCCGGTGGGGCCGAACCGATCAGCCCGTGCTTCCACTTACTTTTCATAGTACTAGTGGGTTTTTAATGACCGATCGCTCCACTAATGGCTAGCACCGGGAGAACAGAGGCAGCCCCTTCCATCCGTTAGTGCACCAGGTGTCAAGGCCACCTTTTGGGACACTCCGGATGTAGTTGAGGACCTTCTAAGCCTCGCCGGGCATAAGCCTCACACCCATTACAGGCCGTGTGCCCGCCCAGCATCCCACTCTGGACCGCCCACAGGAATACAGAGGGCGTATGCTATGAACGTCGAGCGGCAGACATCCCCGGTTCCGCCAAGGTGCGCATTCCCCAGAAGAAAGCCGCCCATTGCTCTGACATGGAAGATTTCCGTCCTTATATTACTCCATAGGTCTGGATGCGTAGGTACCAGAATTCTTCCATGTTATAATCATCACAACTATTCCCCAGCAGAGCAGCCAGTTGGAAGAGCCGTCATCGGCCAACATTACCATACTTTAGAATTTCTTCACCATGAAATTCCAGTATTGGGCACCACCGGCCTGCGTGCCAAGAGCTCCAACACCCCGCCAAGTGGTCGGGCCTAGGTACCGACTGTTGACCCAAGCCATCACGGTAGATACCTCTCACCAGTCACGAGGAAACTGGTCCCCATAGGGATACGGACGGCAGAGCCCAATCTGCGTTACCCAGGGGTGGCACGATGAGTCTTGGGTCGCCATGAGGNCCCATAGGGATACGGACGGCAGAGCCCAATCTGCGTTACCCAGGGGTGGCACGATGAGTCTTGGGTCGCCATGAGGAGAGAGATGCTGTAAGAGGCCTGTCATTCACCCTTTCTAGGGTTAAATGCGGTAACCGGGCTCGGCTACTATAGCATGGTACTGCCACATCACCTCAAACGCCCGGGAGGGAGTCACTGATCCATATCACCCCTTCCAACAAACAGAAAAAATGATATTTTTTACGAAAATATTACGCGAATTTCTGTGGTTCAACACTGTAGCTCGATCAAAATATCAGTTTACTATCGCCGGAATGACGGGTTTGTCACTATATTACACAAAAATGTCTGAGCCACATTTTAAAATTTTTAATGTAGGTGACCCGATTCAATTAAAATAAGGTACGTAAATTTTTATATTGGGTGTGATGTATTGCGTTTATGAACACGATGAAAACAGAAAATCCTGTACATTTCTTTGACTTAGAACGAGCCAAGCAGTAAATTCCGCACAGCATAATTCATTTTCATTAATAATCAACTATCACAGGTGAAAAACAATGNAACGAGCCAAGCAGTAAATTCCGCACAGCATAATTCATTTTCATTAATAATCAACTATCACAGGTGAAAAACAATGATTTCATTTCGATTTGTGTAGACGTCACCAACATAACTAATTTGGACGGGCAATACATTTAAAGGCACTAGTCACAAAAATATTCACTATTTTATTCATGCACGAAACACCGTTCAACTTGTATGCAAGACTTTATTTATAAGTACGCATCCCTCTCTTAAATAATTAAATATCTCATGATTTTTGCATCTTAACATGTCAAAATCACAATTTTAGTTATTTTCTGGACGTACATAAACGTAACGATTTACAGAAAATTTAACAAGGGCGACTGGATGGTCATATCTCAATTCATATTAAGATATGCTTGTTTAAACTTATCTTACAAAATGGTTGACTGCTGAAAATGAAAACTATGCAAAATTTCTTGATTTTGAGCTTTTTTTTAAAAAAAAACGCGTGGAAATTATGGAAAATCAACCCAGATGATGTACATCTAAAACATTGTCATACGAGGATCACCNAAAAAAAAACGCGTGGAAATTATGGAAAATCAACCCAGATGATGTACATCTAAAACATTGTCATACGAGGATCACCGAACCCTTAAACTCGTGGGGACATCATACAATAAGGTTTCGTTGGAAATTGCTGCCGAAGTATTTCGCTCATTATCGGGAAATGGTGCGCATGACAATAGAGTCCACCGGGAGATGGTTGAACTTGGATCTCATTAACGCGCTGCTGCTCTGAATTCCACAATCACTGCATGCAAATATTGCCGCCATTTACAGTGATGCAGAGCGTATTACGTTTGAACTTCTGAACATTGTTCGAGTATGCTTTGGAGTGAGAAACTGAAGCAAGTGTTGTGGTGAACCGAANTTACGTTTGAACTTCTGAACATTGTTCGAGTATGCTTTGGAGTGAGAAACTGAAGCAAGTGTTGTGGTGAACCGATGGGTTGGATGACGGCGAGCAAAGTATTACGACAGTGAAATTAAGATTATGTGATGTAACGCACGGGCCCGTTGTGCACCACCTTTATAAACAACAGCCAGTAAGGAGGCCACAGTAGAGTTTGTAAACTACCAAAGCATAACATCGGGCCGAAATGGAATTCATCAACCATAGGAGAAATGCGCAAAGAGCGACATAAAATGTGGGTCCAGCTAACCCAGGGCATTCCNTTACGTTTGAACTTCTGAACATTGTTCGAGTATGCTTTGGAGTGAGAAACTGAAGCAAGTGTTGTGGTGAACCGAAGGGTTGGATGACGGCGAGCAAAGTATTACGACAGTGAAATTAAGATTATGTGATGTAACGCACGGGCCCGTTGTGCACCACCTGTATAAACAACAGCCAGTAAGGAGGCCACAGTAGAGTTTGTAAACTACCAAAGCATAACATCGGGCCAATGGAATTCATCAACCATAGGAGAAATGCGCAAAGAGCGACATAAAATGTGGGTCCAGCTAACCCAGGGCATTCCAGTGTAATTAAAACCAACTACGAGCATACTCCTACTCCTCCGGCGCACAACGGGAGCCAATCAGAACGGATGACGTCAACACACACACGTGGAGGGGCGCGAAGAGTGGACTGGGCTACGAGGGCTGTGAGCGACACAGCCGGCGATTGTCATCAGGCTGGTCAGCTGCGGGTCCTGGAGCGATGACGTCTGACATCGGGGCAACGAGTCCAGGATACGAGACTCGGGTGAGCTCCCTCTCAACCACGCTCCTTTTCTTAACTGATTTACCTTCACTTTTCTCCTTTTCCCTTCGCCACTTTGTTTGTATTCTTGGAAAAGTCTGTAGTGTTGACATGTCCACATGTCCAGTAAATGCTTTAGTCCCTCTTTGATTAATTATTATCTTATTAATTTATCCTGATACCTTATCCTATCCCTCAATAACATAATAGTTTAGAGCTGGTTAATATCATAACAGTGCCATGTTTTCCGTGGCATGTTTTTTGGGTGCTTTAGTTTTAGTGTCTGGATCCACAAACGCCAACAGCTGTGCTATAATTTTGGTCAATTTAGTGCCATGCACACTGATAAAAATATGCGTAATTGGCTTTTCATCTTCAACAAGTCGGTGCACTCACACAAAAAACATTATATGCCTTTGGAGTGGAAGAGGCTGAGTGATTGGCATATTAAAGGAGCAATGGATACAAATTCCTGCAGACATCTACATCCAACTAGTGGAAAGTCTTTCAAGATTTAGGCTGTGAAAGCGGTGAAATGTTAACATTTATTTATACTAACATAGCAGATTTTTGTTAGTAAACTACTTGTATCTATGATGTTTGATGTTCATACAGAGTGAATGTAATCTAAGAGACAGATCTGCTTAATTTTTAAGCACCAATAAACATGCTCCATTCAGAAACGTTAGAATTGCGTCGTATGCTCACACTGAAAGGTGTAGTTGCTATATAATAAGTTAATTAAGTTTAACTACAAATTTATTTTATAGTGTTATGGCGTGTCTGGATAATCTCTATTACTTTCCATGTGATGTCTTGTTATTAACGATAATAATACGTATGTTAGGGAATCAAACGCCCAAATTACGGGGGCTGATTCCTTAAGAAAAATAAAGCTGAAAATATTTATAGGACACCTTACGCCTAAACGGAATATTAAAGGAAATATGAGCCTGTGAATATTGGGTTTTGGAAACGTGTTTCGCCGAGTGCCTTGTACAACGTCTACAAAATCCGCAGAAGAAAGGTGAATTATGCTTTCCATGTTTCAGAGACACATGCGTCATGCTGGCCATCCCCAGCCTGTGTGCACTGTTCGGCTTGAGGAAGCGGTACGTCAGTACATCGACGACGTGCCCTCCACACGTACACGCTACATAGCGCGTCAAATGGAGGTGTCCCATTTGACCGGGTAGGACGTGCTGCGGGTAAATGTCCACACTTCCTACCGTTGCACAGTGGGGCCAAACTGCACCTATTCTTGGGGAAAGAAATTAATCGTACTGAAGCGGCGATATGTTATATTTGAACGATCGGTAGTCACGAGGTATTTGGAATGCAGGTGACGTCATAGCAAGTGTCAGAACTTGAGCCTACATGGATCAGTGAGGGAGAAGCTCTCTATATGGGAAGTCGTAAACTGCACGATAGAGTCGTGTGTGGCTGTAACAACGTGTAGCTTAACATGATGTCATTACCACCAGTTAAGCACGTTTTCGTGCAATTACATATAGGTTTCGTGAATTCAGTAGTGTATTAATGGGATCATAAAGGCTATTTACCACAAATGTGAAAAAGGGAAAAGTTTCTTGAATGTTTTATAGTATATAACAGGGCATATATTGTTCCGCATCGTAATATTTATAATTAATTCACATAATATATTCGCCGTAACTGTAAACAAGCGCTGCTCATATCTGTTGATTTCGAAACAGAAGCTGTTTAAATAGTTGACACCTTCCAAACATCGATTTGCTAAGTACACGTAATCTTAAGACCGAAAACATTTGTATGTCTCTATTTGCAGGATCAGGTTACAAAGATGATGTTTTTATAACTATAAGAGAACTTTATAATACCACGAGACAGGAGCAAGTTACGATTTTGAAAGACTTTGTCAGAATCAAGACAAAATGCACAGACGAATGTATTCCGTCTCTCAACAACGGAATTTAATTTTTCGTATCCGATTTTAAGAACAGATGGCAGCAAGCTTGTAGGATAGAAGAGAGTTTTTTTTTGGGAAGAACAAGGACTGGCTAGACTCATCAGTGGGGTTTCCAAAATACGAAAGGGTCGCTACTAGAAAATGTATGGGTCGAACTACAAAGAGTTTTGATGAATCATGACATAGGACAAAACTACTGAAAACAGAAAACTTGCGAGCCACATATTCAAGTGATGAGCATTCATTTGTCGCTCAAATGAGCTTGCGCTCTTGTGGCGAAGTGGAAGCCTCAAAAATTGTAACGGATATAACAGCTACAGCACCCACGCGAACTTCGAAATATCAAGAAGCTTACAAAAAATTTCTGTAGTCCACCAGCGAAGCAGCTTACAGGAACAAAAGCACTCGCCTTGTGTATTGATGCTCAGCCCACCATACGTCAATGCAATATTATTCGAGAGCACGATAAACATAGGTTTTCCGCTTATACAAAAAATTAAGACAGCTAAAAAAAAAACATTGTTTTCCTCCGAAAAAACACAACTCTATCAGAAAATGCGGCTGAAGTTAACCTGCAGGCACTACTTGACATATTTCACGACGCAGTTCAGAATAGTTTAAAACTAACCTTGAATTGCAAGTGCGGATTCGACGGTTCTGCTCAATTTGAATACAGACTCGAACGTCTTCCTTTCTTCCTTTATGCCTATACGTCTAATTGATGACAACCAGGAAGGACAAGGGCTAACAGTTTTATTGGAAAAATCCACGACCATTGCCAAAACGGTACTGTACGGCCATCCGATTTCAGTTCCAACGTGAAACAGAAGATATTAAAAAAAATGGAATAGAATAATTTCAAACGGCAAATACAATAATTACATCATTTTATTGGCGAGTTAAACGCCAAACAAATTTAAGTTATCTACAGCATGCATTCTACACAATTCTTTACTACATGATATTGTTCCATTTTTAACGGTTTAGACAGCGTATTGCAAGAGAGCACGCTGGCGGCAAACGTTTTTCCGACTTTATTCACTATTATCGTCACTGCTTATTCCTTATGTTACTTTAAGTTACAAAATATATACTAAAACTTGGCCAGAGAACGTAGCTATGAATGAAAAAAAAATCACGTAAATCGGATAGGTGGTTCTCGAGTGATAAGCGCACTAACAGACAGTCAGAGAGACGTTGAGTCTCATAATATGTATATATGGTTAAATAACGAAGAGTGTGTCGAATCTATTTTTGAATAAAATTGTAACTGAAGCGGTTATTTACTTTAGAGATTGTAGTGACCAGAAGGCTGAGTGAATGACATATATTTTAGTATCCTAGATGTGCTTATTTAACTGATATTCCGTACATTCATTTTTATTAGCAAATTATGAATTATTAATGTGAANGTATCCTAGATGTGCTTATTTAACTGATATTCCGTACATTCATTTTTATTAGCAAATTATGAATTATTAATGTGAATTTTTTAAACAGGGTAGCTCACTTTAATGAAGAATAACATATTAAAATTATCTCAGATCCTACAAAAATTAATTATTATATTAAAGTCAAATCTAATCAGAATATAATCATAATTTTTTCAAACTTACATTCGTATATTTTCAATGGGAAGAGTTTTTCAGTTAAAACACATAAACTCATATGGAGATGTAAGACATTTTCAAAAATTATACTTGAATGTTAAAATAATTGGCATTTGTTGTAGGTTTTCCAAACCAGATGTTTTAATTTTACTACTGGAATTTAGTACTATGAAGTCGTAATTGTTGCTATATTCCATTCACGGTTATTTCAAGTTTTTGAAAATAACATACGAAAAATAACCCCATGTTTAACTTGTCTTTATTAGTTTTAAATAAATTATATACCACAAACATTTCATATCATTATTAATAGTAGTGTATAAAAGAGAAATCTGTGACAATTCATTTTAAATGGGATCTGCGTGGCTGTGGCTGGAAGTGGTCGGCTCGACTCGGAAGTTCTCGGCAGTCTTCGGCTCCACTCGAGGGGTCTCATCAATCTTTGGCGGACCTGCGGCACTCCTACTTCGAGTTACTTGGTCGGACTTGGAATTCTTCGACTCGGGATTGACGGACGTAGCCGAAGGTGCTCAGCAGTTACGACCACTAACCTTTTATATGGCTGTTTCTGGGAGACGGTAGTTATATTGGTTTTGTAGTCATTAAGTATGTAAAATCGTAAATTTTTGTTTATTTCGTAATGAAACCCCATGTGTTAAATGGTGAAGAATATCAAGCTTTGTTCATTCCTCAAATTCATTCAATAATTCCATTCCTTAATAATATTCTTAATCTGATTTCCCAATTTATAGTAGAGCAGATATACACTGAAGAGCCAATAAAAACTCGTACACCTGCCTAATATCGTGTAGGGCCCCCCAAGCACGCAGAAGTGCCGCAAGACGACGTGGCATGGACTCGACTNTACACCTGCCTAATATCGTGTAGGGCCCCCCAAGCACGCAGAAGTGCCGCAAGACGACGTGGCATGGACTCGACTGTTTGAAGGTATGCAGGAGGTAATTCACACCATGGATCCTGCAGGGCAGTCTACAAATCCAATCTGCACCAATTTGAGAAAGTGTTGCACGTCTATAACGTTTAATGATTCTCGTCAGTCGTCGTTTGTCCCGTTCTTTCACGATCTTTTTCCGGCTGCAGCAATGTCGAAGATGTGATGTTTTACCGGATTCCCGATATTCACGGTACATTCATGAAATGGTCGTACGCGAACATCCAAATGTTATCGTTACCTCGGAGATGCTATGTCCCATCTCTCGTGCGCCGACTATAACACCATGTTCAAACTCACTTAAATCTCGATAACCTGCCGTTGTAGCAGCAGTAACCGATCTAGCTGCCGACCGCATCGCGTTATTCTGATTGATTCCATACCTCTGTTTTATGCATACACACGATTATACCAGTTTATTTGGTTCTTCAGTGTAGTTTCCGTTTTTTTGGTGGTGGAGTGCACTGGAAAGTCGTGCTTTCAGCATTGTCTGCCGAAGTCCACCAACATGAACGGTTGGTAGGGACTCACTGACGTACTACACGCGAGTATGACCAGCCACTTGCAAACAACACCACAACATGTTCTACAGACATCACGATACTACAACACGCTAGTTGGGTGACTGGTGGGGAGCTTCACTCCCTCGCCGATACCTACACATAATTTATCATGATAGCAACAGTGGTTAACAGCTATAAATACGGGCCCAGCGTCCATATAAAACATCAAGATAGAAGCCCACCGCCGGCTCAATGATTTGACCCAAGTCTATCGGGTTGCAACTAGATTTGCAAACCCTCTTAACAAGTTATGGGAACTTGAGTTCTTGGTCTCGTGACAGCACGGACTTCCGGGGGCATATGATATATCGATGGCGGCATTTCGGTTCTTCGCCTGATGTGAAATTATATATATATATATTTATTTCTATCTCTCCTGAACTTGCTAGCATTCAGTCCGGGAAATTTATTTTTATGTTTGGCTCTTCCATAACATTGTGCTTGGTATTATCGGACATGCACGTAATTATACACTTTTAGGCCATGGAATAGCTGCTGATGTCGAATTTGGTGAAAAACCTTGTTTCCGCGAACATGTCGTCGTGAAAGTCCTAGGTTTGATCTTGGCAAAATATGAGTCCGTATCCATTATAGGAGCTTCAGCTATTCTTCGTACCGGAATGTTTAATGAAAACTGTACTTTAGAGTTTTGGACAAGTCGAGCACCGCATATCATTTATATATGGGCTTGTTGAACAATACTTATTCGTGCTGCAATCAAATCAGGGAAAGATATTCTTCGTAAATTGTTCGGTCCAGTATTTCGGTTTCACCACGAGTTTCTTCTGTCACTTTTCAGTGCATACTAATTCCATTATTTGACATATTTTTTCTGCTTTAATTTTTCGAAATTTGAATTGATGTATTTTTTTTTAAATGTATTTATTTCTTTCTAAATCGTTGGAAGCCACCTGTCGTTTCTCGGTGTTGATGTAGTTATAAGACCTTGCAGTTGCCTAAAAAAAAATCACACTGTGAATTGTTTGAACTTAAAGCCATGTTCCATAGTCAACTTGAGGTTGCGATAATGCACAGTGTGTTGTCTATTCGCGGTTTCTTCACACTTTTTGAATCAAACCTTTGAAAAATCTCTCCATGTATGACGTGTTTGGTTATTTCCTAAATATGCCACGTATCAGAAGCGTTTTATATTTCTGTTAACACAAAATTGCCTTATTTTTTGTCAAGTTAATCCTTTACTATATTTTATATATAAAGTTTAATATTTCATTCATAACTAAAAAGATTTGAATAGTGTTCTCACTATTCAAATCTTTTTAGTTATGAATGAGGTGTGTTGGTAATGCCTAATAAGAAATTATTCTTATGCAAAATACGCATTATTGCTCTGGGTGCGTACGAATGCGGTGCACTGTCCCTCTTGCGTAATTGTCCGAACTTGGGTAACTTTGTTTACATGAGGTGGATGAATATCCTAGAAGTAGAACTTTAGCACGGCTTCCGAAATTCCGAAGTTACCGTGAATGGACTATAGCAGCTCTTGTACTTCAGGTTCGATTGTTCACCCACCTCAAACCACGTATTTGCAACGACCACAACATGGCCAGCTGTACAAGTTATCATCCAAATGTTCTAGGTACATAGTGGGCTTGCTGGTTTTGCATTAATGTATTTTGCTCTTATATAAGAAATATGGGTGTCTGATTTAATGATCCATAATTAAAATAATATTTTTAATGTTATAATTATAAAATTTGTATTCAAATATGATGGCGGTGAGGTTACTACTTCGAACTTGGCAAAATTGATGACATGAATATATTGCTTGATCTATAGTGTTTATTCTTTTTCTTCCTACGAGAAATAATAACGGTTACAAAATAGAGAATTTACACGTACTTTTCACCTAGCTATTTAAGTGACAAAGGTGTGATAAATATGGATTTTTTTGTTAATGTGTACGTTTATTTCAACGAGTGTCGTTTTCGTTGGACCATGAAGTAAGTTCTAATAAATACCGTTCCGAAATACTTGCGTTAATTGTGTGTGTGTGTGTGTGTGTGTGTGTGAAGGCGAATTTTTTGATATACGAATTTTGTTTGTAGTCGTGAACGACGTGTAAGGCTGGTAATAATTTAAATGCCACGTCTGTTTTCACATTGCAACTTTCTAAATTTTTTCTAGGTGTTTGAAATATTTTTATGTAACATGCCTAGACGTTTCATTGAAATTAATATTTGCCAAAGCCCAAATTAATTTGTTAAAATTGTGACTACATTACCAGGAAGAAATAAGTAATACATACAATTCATGCGGAAACAATATGAGGAAAATAAGTCACGCTATTTGTGTGCGTATACGACTGACACGAAATCGTTGACAATGTTAGCCAATTTCTTGTGAGTTGCCGCTAGAGTTGCTTAATTAAATAAGAAACACAAGTTGAGATCTCCAACTTCTTCTTTTTTCGGTTACTGGAAGCTCGTTTGTTATAATATTTATCTTGGATATGGTCGTTCTTTCATCGAAGTGACCGAATGTCTCCTCACCCAGTGCGCCATATCGTGAATTAACAACAATCGAACCACTATCAATACAGACACCGTTAAAAGTCATAAGACCAACTGATATACTGTCAACAATTGTAAACATTTATTACGTTACGCCTATTTGAAATATGCTAGCATTGTTGGAAGAGCTGAAGAATTAAAACAAATTATTCGTCAGTTGAAATATTAGGCATTACATGGTACGGTTGTTGGTAACATGTTAGGAAAGATGCGTTATCGGTACCTGGAAGTAGAACTTAAGCAGGGCTTCAGAAAAGTGTGAAGTAACCGTCAATGGACTATAGAGCGAATATTTCAAACTACAAGAGCGTGTACAAAAGCGCAAGACTGAAATTATATCAGTTACGATAATTTACTTTGAATAATATGACGTGTAATAAAAATTATAATAATAAACAACACAACACGTCCAGCTTATAATGACGTACGTTCTGAAAACCCCGTGATTGTATTCGTGCACTTCTTTGGTTACGCGTTCGTAATTAAAACTTGGAAAAAATATCGCTATAGGGACTATTGTAATTACTATAGTAATACAACAGAACCTAATGAAAGTAAAATTAGCAAAGACACAAAACATTCATAAAAGGCTAACTTCCGAATAGAGACTCAATGAGACCTGCTGCATACTTGTTACCTTTTCCTTTTAGTGGGTTTATGGAGTACTAACGTGTGAAGTACATACGATTTAATGATACAAAACACTGATACGCAAACCTTGCTGGACAGTTAACAAATAGTATCAACTGGTACTCAATAATTGGAGAAGTGGTAACGTGGATCACCTGGAATACTGAATATTTTCACGCGACTTATCCTGAACAAAACATTCTAAATGAATGTTTGAGCTTTTAGTTTCACCGTAGTAAATTCTCATAAACGTAAGCCGTCTTGCAGTTTTGCCGCTCTAATAGAATGATAAGACGAACGCTTTCGAACGTAGGAACCCAGCCGCACTACAAACACGTATCTAAATACGCGTTCACATGATCATTGTTTATTTGTTGTAAGACAAAGAACTTATTGTCTGAATCTTTCATGATCACGCTTCATGAAGCGCTAAAAATGTTTCCTTTGTCTCTGAGCGAATTCGTGAAATATCAGTGTCGCTTCTCGTTTGGAAATGTTAACACGGTTCACCCGAGCAACGGTAAGTATTTCAAGTTAGTAATTAGGTTGGCAATTATTTATGTCTTAGCCCCTTGCCTTTATATGATCCGAGAGCGAGAATGAAGTTTCCCGGACGAGTTGTATCTCGCTAATTATTCAGGACTAAGACGTGTCTCCGCCTGAAAGCGCGCTATTTTAAGCTGCACCGACAAGAAGACGTTAAGTGATTCCTCTACACCAATGAAGACTCAGTGGGGGGAGTGGACTGAGGTGAATACCAGTCAGCCAGAAAGCACTTTCGCCAACTGAATTAATAAGTCCTCCTCCTCCCCTTCCCCAAACCAACATCGCAGTTTGAAGCAAGTCTGTAAGATTTAAATGTGTCAAGTTGTACAAAAATAAAGCCATGCTTGACTTCCTCATATAGATATAGGTTAGAATAATACGTAACTTGACTAAGTAACAGTCCTTGTTTCAAATACTTACATTATGGCGTGTTTTTCTTGCATAATATTTGATTCTCCTTGTCGACTAGGAGACCAGCAACAATAACAGATGGATTGAAACAAGAGCAACGCAGTAGAAAATAATGTTAACATCTCTCAAATGCTCCTTACAATGTACAAAATAGAGGGATTGGCTTATGCCGATGACTGTTAAGTACACTTTGTGTACTTGAACATACGCATGTTATTAGAAGCAGAAAAGTGATGTTGACTCCGATGCACGGCACTACGTGAAGTTTACAGGTAAAAGGATGATATTTTGTGTTTCCGTAGCTAATGATCTGACATTCCGGTTCACTGACAATCATTTTAAATGCTAGGATAATGTTTATCCTATTGACTTTTAAATAAGAAACTTAATTTATCTTAGTGAAAATAAAAATATAAAATTATATATATATATTTACACACACACACTAGCTTTTACCAGCGGCTTCGCTCGCGTGGTTATAGTAACAAACTCGATCACTATTTTAGGACGCTACTGTACACGATGTTCTAAGTATTTCCTCCTGGCGCTAAGATGTGAAGATTTTGGGCATTGGGCACACGCGACGAAAATTAGCCAATGTCACCTTTCAGCCCTCCAACTATTTCTGTGCAATAAATTGCGTCGATCTGTTACTCGGTTGCGACGTGAAAGAAGGAAAAACAAACAAACCAACAAACAAACACACTTTCGCATTTATAGGATCTTGAAATTTAAAAAATATGTTATTGTTTTTCTAAAAATCTTGCAGCTAGTAAGAAATCGGGATTTTCTGATCTGTTTTTCTACTCGCACAGTCCATCATGTTTACGTCTCCTTCGCTGGATGGTGCAGTAGTCAAATCACTCGCTTGTTATCACCAGTGAACCGGGTGCAATTCCCAGATATGTCAATCCCGGAATTTGCATGTGGGGATCGTGACGGGCGTTGCCGTTATCCGGTGGGTTTTCTTGGAGTACTTCCGTTTTCCTCACCATTTCGTTCGGCTGTGCTCAGTCTACACTTCACTTAACTATGATCTGTGCAGAATATCTGAGCTGTTTAGAAATGCTTTGATCTCTCTCCCTTTCATTTTTTACACATGTGTACCTGCGCCATTTTAATTAGATGACTTAAAATTGGTATAGTACAGAGCTAAACTATCCTTTGTTACAAATATATGATCATGTGTGCTCACCACCACAACTCGAATTACATACCATAGCTTACTTACACGTATTGGCAAGGATATTCAGAAATCGCTAAGTTATCAAGTTCAATAATAATCAGTTGGATAGATAAAGAAAAAGGAAATAATGCGCATTCATACCAGGGGAATGCTCCCTTGTGAAGAGAGGCGTATGACTGATACAGAGATAACAGAAGCCTGCCAGTTCTGCGATGGGTCCGCAATAAGGCAATCCTCATTACACATAGATTTAACTGATAATATTGACGAAAGAATACGTAATGGAGCTATTCTCCTGAGTGACACTACGATCCTTTGTAAAACGGCCATCCAAGGTATGGCTATACTTAATGACAGATATCGTTCTACACTTTTAACAAGGTTTTACAACCCAGTGAGAAAGGCAGAAAAATTTTCAAAAGAGGGACAATATGTTTTGAAGAACGAGCAGTTGGAGAGTGTCGCTTTAGACGATATTACAGCATCTTTGAAGGTGGAACAAGAGAAAACAGAAGTAGCTCCTGTCTTAAAAATTTCAGATATTTGCATGATGTACGAGAAGCGCTTTTGAGAATTTAACCTCGACACAAATATTCATTCCACTAGACTGTGGTATCGCATACTAGATATGTGCCCTACCCTTGAAGCATGGGGGAAACATGAAAAAAAATGGATGTTGGCATTCAAGTAGGATGCCGGATCTGCAATTAATGTCTGCTACCCAAATTTTGACCTTTAAGCGTTAGATTTCGTAAAAGCGCCAGAAACATTTCGCAAGAATGTTTTCAAGCATGAAATATATGCTTCACCTAGATCTTTGCTGACATCGCATTTAACGGGAAGCGTACCAAACATTGTTTGCACTAATTAGTCTGATCGTACACGGTAATACAGTGACAACTGATGAAAGAAGTATCCAACAGAAATCAAGCAATACTCAGCATCGCACCAATAATTAGTTTCAATACAGTANACAACTGATGAAAGAAGTATCCAACAGAAATCAAGCAATACTCAGCATCGCACCAATAATTAGTTTCAATACAGTAAAGAAAAATGAACATACTAGTACACAAATACCAGGAAAGTAAGTAAAATGCCCATACCGATGTGTCTTGCTGCCAAGGTTCATCCAGAGACAAGTGAAAGAGAGTGGGTAGACATTCTCTACAACTTGGACCTTGGCATCTCTTGTAATAATCTGAGATACATATACTAAAATTGCTATTGAACTATTCTTTATGTACTCCACTGAACAAGTAGTCTGTCCTCCAAATCTCAACACACCATTATTTACAACTGCTTGCATGCATATTATAGAACATAATCGAAGTACAAACACTGCCGATAGTTCTCTGCATGTAGCTGCTATTTCACTTTTTGCAACACCCAACACTGGAAAATTTAGGACATATCAGAGAAGCAGTTGCACAACCAGAGTGCACCAAGAGCCAGAAAGTCACAACCCTACCCGTGTCATATTCGATAGTACCTCCATTCTTTATATCACAACAAGCTTCAGGGAATCGAATAGCAGCACAAAGAGAACTTGTTATGCCGCTTATAGAACCAGCCCCTAGCATTAAGAATATGTGTGGCAAGAACAGACTTTGAATTAAGCAGGAGAGAGATTAAATCAGGCTGAATATCAATCATCATTTAATCGCCTCATTCGGAAACCCATTTTCCTGCCATGGTGTTTCATTCTGTGAATGTTGTTATGGAATGCATCAAATCCCTCAATCCTTAACAGACACCTGAGCTTGTTGGTGACAAGCCACCCTATGTCATGATGAAGAAATTCTGTT
Organism: Clitarchus hookeri; assembly: GCA_002778355.1. NCBI lineage: Eukaryota > Metazoa > Arthropoda > Insecta > Phasmatodea > Phasmatidae > Clitarchus > Clitarchus hookeri. The sequence continues at coordinate 90,983 of NQII01004359.1, forward strand.
TTTTCTTCCCGAGAAACATGGAGAAGATAATGTCGTTGTGATGATGGGTGGACTTCACATAGAATAAACTGCTCTTCGCATGGCTGGACACTGGCTTGAAAGCAGTGGATGGGTCGAAATCATCACCCAAAATGAAATTACAACAAAGGGGAATAGTTAAAACATGCTTAAACTTTCACAGATAAAGAAGGCAAGACACATGCGTGAATTGACAGCTGCAGTGTTCTTTTTACAAAGCACAGCTCTTGAGGAATATAAGGAGAGTAGTGACGCNACATGCGTGAATTGACAGCTGCAGTGTTCTTTTTACAAAGCACAGCTCTTGAGGAATATAAGGAGAGTAGTGACGCAACTGTGTCATGATTGAATGATTGGTGACAAATAAGGAGAAAAGAGCAGCCTATGTTCAAATACTCGGACTCTGTACTAAATATTGAGCTTTACATTCTCGCTTTGGTTCGCTCCTTTCGAGAAGCAAGTTTCCATATATATACCCATATTCTGTTCTAACTGGCACCATGGTTCTAGGCTCTTAACCATACAAACTAGGTACATTAGTTGAGTGTGCATATCAAAGATATGTTGCATTTGAAAGAAAGGAACACTGCCTTATATGATTCCTTCAAAAATTGCACGAGTGTCGCATCCAAAATATTGCGAAAATTCTCAGCGATTGCATTGGACCATGCACATGAACAGTTTAACTCGTTACTGAAATATGATGGAGGCACTGTTGGTCTCACACAGAATATAAAAGAACTTCGCAGATATATGGCGGCCGGTCCTGAGTTAAGACGAAAACTACATTTATCAGAAGAACGGAATTACTACAATGGGCCAGAATTCAGGCACCATACAGAAACTCTTTTATGTAAAAAAAAAATCTCAAAACTTTCTGATGCCTTAATTTTGGCTGTCGGGAGTGCGGGAGACATTTTCGCCATAGTAAATGGGGACCTACATCGCTAGAATGACCACGTCGTAATAAGTGATAACATTCAAATTACAATAATGGCAATTGAGAAAAAAGGACAAATATAATTCCACGAGTTTGTGATGAAACGACTAGTATCCACATCAAAGATCATGGATCCGGTCAAATGTAGCAAATTTCCGAGAATCAAAAAGCTAGTCACAATAGAAATACCAAAAAATTAATATTCGAAACATCTTTGAAAACTGATTGTGCCCTCTGCAGCCATCTGTATATTGCGTGCCAAGAAAGGGAGGGTAACCTAGATGAATTTTTCTGCTACGAGAACGAGTTTTATCCACTTTCACTTTGTGCTTGTGGATTGCCACGTGCATGCAATAAGGTAGCTTGATCAATGCTCTGTAGAACCGCATACCGATATCATTACCCCTTCCGAGCCTTCAGTAGATNCCGACTTGATCAATGCTCTGTAGAACCGCATACCGATATCATTACCCCTTCCGAGCCTTCAGTAGATACCAAAATATTTTATGGAGCAACAGTCATACATATGATCAAACCTGGTGATGTGCAGACTTTCCAAGAATATGTCGATAAAAAGTACATGCTGTAGAATTNTAGCTTGATCAATGCTCTGTAGAACCGCATACCGATATCATTACCCCTTCCGAGCCTTCAGTAGATACCAAAATATTTTATGGAGCAATAGTCATACATATGATCAAACCTGGTGATGTGCAGACTTTCCAAGAATATGTCGATAAAAAGTACATGCTGTAGAATTTGAAGAAATAGATGAAATCTGTTCAGAGCATTGATGTAACATGGGATATCTACAAAAGCGACAGATTGAAGCCTGGTACTCGAGTAAAGCATTGAACTAGACTAAGGATACAAGCAGCTTTAAATGCACCTCTGCCTAAGGAGATCAATTGGGAAAAGTAAGTTTTTAATCTAACAAGGGAAAGCTTTTTGAACTTTTGGGAAGGCAAACTATATAAATTGCAAGTGCAAATGATAAAGTCTACTTGACTGTAGGCTGAGCCATGGATTGCTTTCCAGACAGAGCTCATATAGAGAGTAATATCCCCTGCAAGCATTTCGGCTGCTCACACGTCGATACTAGTTAAAATGCGGCTCGTAGCGCACACGTCCCAAGGACGACTAAAATGAAAATTTAAGTCATATTGCAATCTGTCACAGATCTAGCAGGCGTCGACTCTACGAAGTTCTCGCGTAGGGTAGGCGTAGAATAAGGGCAGCACAAGAAAAGTAATGACTTGTATTAACTTGGCCCGATATTTAAAAAATGATGACTCACACGGAGGGGTAATCAAGAGAGGGAAATGAGGGGTGAAAACAGGAGGGGAGCCGAGTCAGCCAAGGAGAAGGCCACCTTGCAGAGGAGAAATTACAAAGACGAACGACGTGGCGGCGCTAGCGTCGCAATATCACTACATAAAATTAATTAATTGTCAATATCCCTGTTTTTGGTTGGAATCATAGTTTACGACAATGTTGTTTCGATAATAATTTTAAAAAAATTTTTCTAAGTATACGATTTAAATGTTTACATAATATTTGTTTTACATTACCAAATTTCATTTGTGACATTGTACTTACTACTTATCGATAATTGTCCAAACCATGTTTATTTTGCAAATTTATTAAATATATAAAAAAAATTTACCATTGAAATGTTTTATTCGAAATACAGAAATTTTGTTGAGAAATGTTATTATTTTTGTTTATTACAACAATTTACGTTGATAATACACCTAACTGTAGTTATAAAAATGTGTAAATAAGCAGACTTGAAATACAAATCTTGCTCTTTTCGTGACGGAATTGTGGAAATCTAAGCTTTTAGCTTTTTGCTGTGTTTATTCGACGTTCATGTGAATGACGAATCATTCTCAATCATCTATTTCTATTTTACAAGAAGAATTGATAATGTTTTTTTCTACACATTATATTTTTTTTCTTTTAAATGCGTTGTTCAGCACAAGTAAGGAGGAAATTATGTTCATGAACTCAAAAAAGAGTAGAGTGTAGCGTCAGAGAAACCTGCTTAGGCAACAAACAATGACTTTATTTTTGCTCTCAAGAAACCTTTGAGAGACGGTATAAGATCTTAAAATGTAACACCGGTTGAACAGAGGATCATGAAAATAATATCAACTTAGTACATCTCGAGAAGTGATTATTAATTCACGTGAGTCGGAAGACTAGAAACTCATCTCACGACTGTACCACATGACACATTCTCAAGACGAAGCCAGGGTAACGAGATCTGAGGAACTACAATCAACACAGCCCTATGTTTTGTGTATCGGTGTATAAAGGCATGTGTGCACGTGTGCGTTGTACCATGTCTCCGCACTAATTTTCCAGTTCATGATAGTGTACATTTTGACAGACATCACGAACAAGTAAAGAGCGTGTAGATAGTAAAGTCCAACATTTGGAAAGTACTGTATCATGCGGAGTGTTTCTAGGATGAAATCGGATGCACGCTTTTATAGCAAATGATTGCAATAGTAAAATTTGTCACTGCTTTATAGTTATGTTTTCCGTTCTAGTGCCTATAATGTTAGAGTTAAATAATTCATTTATTACATAACACCACATTATATGCATGAAGAACTGTCACGCCTCAAGAAATTATGAAATTTGTTTTCTCTCCACTTAAAAAAAAAAAAAAAAAAAAAAAAAAAAAAAAAAAAAAAAACCCCCAAAAAAANCCTTGTGAAGATGTCAGAGCTGCTTCCTGAGGTGGGCTACAGGTCTGGGTAGGTACTAATAACTGACAGGTTCATGCCAGGGGACCGCAGCTTACACGTGCTCCCCCATCTCCTACCCCACCCCTTGTCATCGAAACGGTCTGAGTCATACCAGTTGCATACGCCTCAGGTGAAATTCTACCTCTTAGCAACTGCCAGTAGCGCCATTTTTCGAGTACGGAACAATTTAAATCTGACTTTAATTCAACCTTATCATCGAAGTATTGCGAGCCGATGAGGGGGAAATGAAGTGAGTATAGAGCAGTGCCGGGATGAAAGGGCGACCCCGCCGGTACTCGAACCCGGTTCGCCGTGGTGGGAGGCGAGTAGTCTAACTACTACACCACCGCGGCCCCGTCAACGCTCGTGGCAATTTCCTGGTCGCGTCTGGCGCGAGGTGTACTCCATCAGCGGCTGGCAGTTCTCTCCCGCGGGAAGCGGGTCGGATGATCGAAGCGTGTCCCAGACAGTTATTAGTACGGCGGAGGAGAGAAGTCGGTCCTCGCGCAGAACGTGAGGCGAGAACTTCGTGTTCCGTACTGCACTTCTCTGTAACAAGCGACACTCTTGTGGCGGAATTAAGACACTTTACTGCTTAGCTTACATTTAGCGCACAACCTTTTTTTCAAGAACGCTACACTGTGAAAAATAAGGGAAATTTGTTTTATAATCCATTCACGGTTACTTCACACTTTTCTGAAGCCATGCTAAAGTTCTACTTTCAGCATATTCCTCCGCTTCGTGCAAACTAAGTTTAGAAAATTACACCAAAGGACAACGCACCGAATTCGTTCGCACTCAGTTGTTATATTATTTTGCATTAGAACTATTTCTTACTATGCGCTACCAACACACGTGTTTTCTCGCTGTTTTTATTATTATTTGTTAAAAATTAAATACTACAATATATAAATAAAATATAGGCAAAACTTCAGTTTAATGAAAAATGAGATACCTTCAGGTTAACATGGGTATGCGACGCTTGTGATACATGACATATGTAGGAAACAAATAAACGCGGCATACATGGGGGCATTTTTCAAATGTTTGATTCAAAAAGTGTGAAGAAACCGTGAATAGAATATACAAGTAATGCCGCTCTTACACGACGCACAATCGATTTGGTACGAGACCTCGCGTGAGAAATTTCATGTGAAAATATTAGGAAAATCCCATGAGAATCTGGTCCACCGATCTAACATGAACCAAAATATTTTTTGAGTGAGAAACGTTGATGGTCTCCGAATATCTTCAAGATATAATAATAATTAAATTTCATGAACACACGCTGTTTTATAGTAGTGGCTATTGAATACAACAGGAATTTTCTTGTGCAGGTTCAGCAAACTCACAACGGTATCTAAATTTCACTCCGTTTCACACACACAATTTTCAAGAGTTCTTCGCAATTAATACTCTTGCCTGATTCCTCTTTGCATGTATACATTCTCTGCTACTCTCCTAACTTTCTGGTTGGGAAAACAGGTTCTCACATGACTAGCGTAGAGCTACTAATTGAATAACTCGCTTCTTACAAAACTCTGTTGAACTTTCGGCGTGCTCCAGCTCCTGATTTCGCACGAGGACAAACTTGAGCGAAATATTATCGCACGAGATTTAGTATGAGTGTGCCATCTTTCGCGGGATGTACATGCATCTTGCGTTGCGTAAAAGTTGCTTGAAGAAAGAGAAATTCTTTTACACTTAAGGAAAAAGTACGAGTTACGTAATCGATTAACATACAGCACAATATGGTCATATGCATTAAATAAAAAATTTAAGAGTACGTTACAAACATGTGAGAAAATTCGATTTCAATGAGGGAGTATTGCTTACGCCGAAAAGGAAAGTTATACAGGATGATTATAAAATAATGGGAGAAACATTGAGGGGTGGTAGAGCTCACTAAAACCAACAATTATTGTATAGTAATATATGGGTGGGAGTGACGCGTTGAAGCACAAACACAAAAATAACACATGAAATTCAGCACATTGTTTATTTAGAACGTCTCCGCTAAATGCCTTTTTACAGCAATGTTTATAATAATTCCTCAAAATTGCTACCACCGACAGTAATGCAAGCTTGGTAGCGTCGGTGGAGTGATTGGCGAACAGATTCAAATACGCCGGGTATTTTCCGCACGCGTGCAGCCGCACAGGATAGTCGAACGACGAGGTCTTCAATGGAATCAACTGGAGTCACGTAAATGAGGGCTTTCAAATGCCCCCATAGGAACAAATCGTGACTCGATACATCACTCGTTAAGTATGCTGCTAATGAACATTTTATGTTTCCGTTAATGTGTTATGTTTTTGTGTTTGTGCCTCAACGCGTCACTTCCGCCCATATATTCATATACAATAATTGTTTGTTTTAGTGAGCTCTACCACCCCTCAATGTTTGACCCATGATTTTAGAATCAGCCTGTATAACAGTAACAAGTGAGGGAAAATAATTTATACACATAATACGCCTTGCTATAATATGCGCCCTTCGGAACACGGAGTTCTGAAATACTATTCTAAAACCCATGTGTTTGGGTGCGTAACGTCTCATCTAGCAGTCGTAAACCACCGTGCGCTAAACACTACCCCACTGCGCGACTAAAACTTTAGGGTTTAATTACAAATTTTGAACTGGTTCTGAAGAGCGGTCTGTCGTACGTAATATTTACCACGTTGAATAAAATATCCACAAATAAATCAATATTACTTCAAGTAGCCTCCATGTTTTAGAATGCTTCGCTGACAAACTTCTCGTTATCATTAGCTTAGAATTTCACTAAAGAAACTGTTCAATTTTGAATCCGCTATTTCACGTTAAACGTTGACAATAGTGGGAATCTGAAGAATTTGTTTAATTACCATGTATTTCAGGAGTTCGTTATTTTAACTACTTCTTATAAAAAAACTACATTGTTTCTGTGCGCAAAACAGTGAAGTTCCTGTAGAATTTATTATATGGATTTTATAAGAAGATTGCAATGAGTATATTTTTTCAAACTTTTAGATGTTTTTTAGAGTGATGAATGTACTGCAAGTGCATATTAATGTAAAATAAAATAAAAAATTACTTTAAAATCACGATTTGAATACGCAAATAAAAAAATTAACATATATTTTGTTGCCAAAATTTTAATAATTACCCTGAGTGGCCGAGTTCACGTGACGACGGGTGTAATATTTGGTTAGTTACAGATAATGGCGATGACGTTTTATATTTCATNATGTTTGACCCATGATTTTAGAATCAGCCTGTATAACAGTAACAAGTGAGGGAAAATAATTTATACACATAATACGCCTTGCTATAATATGCGCCCTTCGGAACACGGAGTTCTGAAACACTATTCTAAAATCCATGTGTTTGGGTGCGTAACGTCTCATCTAGCAGTCGTAAACCACCGTGCGCTATACATTACCCCACTGCGCGACTAAAACTATAGGGTTTAATTACAAATTTTGAACTGGTTCTGAAGAGCGGTCTGTCGTACGTAATATTTACCACGTTGAATAAAANTAGGGTTTAATTACAAATTTTGAACTGGTTCTGAAGAGCGGTCTGTCGTACGTAATATTTACCACGTTGAATAAAATATCCACAAATAAATCAATATTACTTCAAGTAACCTCCATGTTTTAGAATGCTTCGCTGACAAACTTCTCGTTATCATTATCTTAGAATTTCACTAAAGAAACTGTTCAATTTTGAATCCGCTATTTCACGTTAAACGTTGACAATAGTGGGAATCTGAAGAATTTGTTTAATTACCATGTATTTCAGGAGTTCGTTATTTTAACTACTTCTTATAAAAAACTACACTGTTTCTGTGCGCAAAACAGTGAAGTTCCTGTAGAATTTATTATATGGATTTTATAAGAAGATTGCAATGAGTATATTTTTTCAAACTTTTAGATGTTTTTTAGAGTGATGAATGTACTGCAAGTGCATATTAATGTAAAATAAAATAAAAATNTTTTTCAAACTTTTAGATGTTTTTTAGAGTGATGAATGTACTGCAAGTGCATATTAATGTAAAATAAAATAAAAATTACTTTAAAATCACGATTTGAATACGCCAATAAAAAAATTAACATATATTTTGTTGCCAAAATTTTAATAATTACCGTTAGTGGCCGAGTTCACGTGACGACGGGTGTAATATTTGGTTAGTTACAGATAATGGCGATGACGTTTTATATTTCATNAGTGGCCGAGTTCACGTGACGACGGGTGTAATATTTGGTTAGTTACAGATAATGGCGATGACGTTTTATATTTCATATTATGAATAATTACAGAATGTGAGTATTCTCTAAGTGTATTTCAAAACCTACCTACTTAAAATGAATTTACTTTACTTCGTTTTACGACTGCATTATCGGATATACACTCATGGGCAGTTGAATTAGAGATACGTGCCTAGTTGTTGATGGCAGTTTGTGCGGCATGACTAGGACTCCTCAAGGTACGAGAAGCTGACTGGAGCCATAGTGATCTAGGACCACCGCACAGCCTCCCACAATGCACGGAGATCGGTCTAATCTGGATCCACGGCACTCACATTCCTCTCGATATCAAAGATGCGTTCGATGGGATCAAGGTGAGGTGACCTCGGGAATGAGGCAAGCAACTTCAAGTCTGTGGAGTGTTCATCCAACACGTCGGCCACAATTCGGAGAGCGGTAAGCCGGCACATTGTTGTTCTGTAGGTACAGGTCTTCGGCAAGGTGTTGTTGGTGCAGATATGGATGCACATGATCAGCCAGCAGGCCCCTGTATTCTTCGCCGAAGAAGAACAATGACACATGCACCAGGGGACAATTTTTTTGTTACGTTGAGCTCCCATACGAGGACATCACCATCACCACCGGCCTGAACTATACCCTCCTGACACGAGGGATCCGTCACTTCATGGGCTTGGTGATACACATATGCCCTGCCATCCGTCCAGATCTTCTTCCACGCAGGTTTCAGAGCGTCTAGAGGCAGTGATAACGCGCTCCACGTTAATTAGTGCAGTAGCTTAAACTATGCATCTTGTGTTTATAAGGTAAGCTTTCGAACAGAATTAAATAGGATCCTCGAGAACTTTTATGTTAGTGGAGACATGGAGATAAATCTTGCCGATCAAGGTAGCAGCCAACTCAATTTTGCGGTAGTTTCACTCTGAAAATCGGAAATATCTCAGCTTANAATCTTGCCGATCAAGGTAGCAGCCAACTCAATTTTGCGGTAGTTTCACTCTGAAAATCGGAAATATCTCAGCTTATTCGACCTTCATTTTTGAAATGAATGCTTATTGCTTGTTATCTGTTTGTTCGATTTATATCTTGGTCATATCGCATATATTTTTCACATATTTTCAAAATTATTGACGTTATAATTATAAGATTCTAAAAGAAAAAAAGTTCAAACAAAAAAGTCAGGCAATTTAATATACCTAAATTTAGTGTGCCGAAATATTTTATACAACGATCAAAAGCAGAGATATAGCTTTTCGTGTAGCATGTACATATTATTTCTCGTTAGCAGTTATATTCGTATTTAAAACCTCGTGTGCTCTGAATTGTAAAATTATGTAAGGCAATTAAATGTTCTTTGTACACAAAATGTCTAGGATGCGTTTGTAGTCAGCATTAGATAAGATTAAATTGTTTGATTATCAAAATATTTCCAGTATTACAGTATTTTTGTAAATTGCATTTTTCAAACAGTAGTACAGTTAAATGACTGTGAATTATTTGTATTCTTCCCCTTATGGGTGTTAATATGAACTGACCGGTATAAACTGCATTAAAGAGTTTTTCAAGAAATGTGAATATTGTGTACTGATTGCAAATCCCCATTACTAACACAGAGGGCTGTGCATTTCCAATTCTGCATCCCACACTTNCCTTATGGGTGTTAATATGAACTGACCGGTATAAACTGCATTAAAGAGTTTTTCAAGAAATGTGAATATTGTGTACTGATTGCAAATCCCCATTACTAACACAGAGGGCTGTGCATTTCCAATTCTGCATCCCACACTTACATCTTATATTGCATCCTTTTCTACAGCTATTATATTTTAATTGCATTTATTCTAATAAAAGTGGTAAGGTTGTCCAAGTTGGTGACCAGCTTTCAGTTGACTTGNATTATATTTTAATTGCATTTATTCTAATAAAAGTGGTAAGGTTGTCCAAGTTGGTGACCAGCTTTCAGTTGACTTGGACTGACCCCATTCAGTAAGACTATGAATATCATCTACTGTCAGGAGGGATTGGATCCACGCTCTTGTCTTTTTGCTTGAAGATACAAAGCTAATAATGTAAAAGGGATCATTTCCATTGTTCTCTCCTTTTTTGTAAACATTTCTCTTCTGGCCTCATTCACCAGTGTTTGTTCGCAGGATCTATCATATACGACGACTACATATTGTTCCATCTTGTCCATAACCGAGGTAAGATTCCCTTTGGAAATGACAACAAAGGCATTCGTGGCTTCAGGAAAACCTGTAGACGCATTCCAGGCATTAAATTTACCTCTTCCACTGAAGGATCATAGGGTATCAGAGCCAGTCATATAATGGAATGCCAAGAGCACTCTTGCTCGTGCAGATCCCAGTGACTTAGAAATCTCATGCAATAGAAGGTGTCTAAGATTTCTTCCACTTCCAAAGGAGAGCCAGAGCACCTCCAGTCCCATATCTTAATACATGGATACTCCTTTAACTACTACGTCAGTGTCGGTGGCACGAATATGCATCCTTGGAAGTCCACGTTGTTCCGCAGCACCGTTTCCACGTAGCTTTCAGTGATTTCATACACTTATTCTTCTGAAGAGGAAGGATTACAATGGGCGAAACGTATTATTAAATTAAGGGATCCACCTATCTTACTCTTGGGAGTGTAGAGTTTAACATTTAGTCAACGATGAAGTTATTCGAGAAGTAGTTGCGTAAAAAGTTTTCTACTTACTTTTGTATACCAAAAATTGTAACGTTGACATGTAAATGATTACACTTGTTTTTCACTCAAGAATTAACTAAATATTTATATACAAAAATTTTAGTACCACAGAGATGCTGCATGTAATTCGCTACTAATATTTCTTATGATTGTGTTCCGCGTACAAAGAATTCTATGAGATGTTTACTAACACTGATCGCAAACTTTGTTCACCGACATGTATATATATNGTTCCGCGTACAAAGAATTCTATGAGATGTTTACTAACACTGATCGCAAACTTTGTTCACCGACATGTATATATAGGTATTTGTTTTGTTGTTGGACAATACAAAGTTGATGTTGTTGGCGTAAACTTTAATATTATTTCTCTTGATTGTGTAGTGAATATATACACTCTCAACGGGAATGCTGTATTTTTATTTAATTTTTATTAATAGAATAAATATGCTATTTCATCTCATCCAAAATATGAACATGGAAAGATAATATAAATTATAGACGAAATACTATGAATGTGAAGTAAGTATTACTTCTACGTTATTGACTGGAGAGCAAAAAAACTGGTATATACGTGTGTATGCAAATAACAAGGGCATGGAAAAAATCAGAGTTACGCGATGCGGTCGGCAGCCCCTATATAAGACTACAAGTGTCTAGTAACGTTACTAGATCGGTTACTGCTGCTACAATGGCAGGTTATCAAGATTTAAGTGAGTTTTAATGTGGTGTTATAGTCGGCGCACGAGAGATGGGACATAGCATCTCCGAGGTAGCGATAAAATTAGGATTTTCGCGAATGACCATTTCACGAGTGTACCGTGAATATCGGGAATCTGGTAAAACATCAAATCTTCGACATCGCTGCGGCCGGAAAAAAAAGATTGTGAATGAACGGGACAAACGATGACGGACGAGAATCACTAAATGTGACAGACGTGCAACCCTTTAACAAATTGGCGCAGATTTCAATGCTGGTGTATCAGCAAGTGCCAGTGTGCGAAATATTCAACGANTGCAACCCTTTAACAAATTGGCGCAGATTTCAATGCTGGTGTATCAGCAAGTGCCAGTGTGCGAAATATTCAACGAAACAACATTGATATGGGCTTTCGGAGCCGAAGGCCCACTCGTGTACCGTTGATGACTGCACAATACAAAGCTTTACGCCTCGCCTGGGCCCGCCAATACCACCATTGGGCTGTTGATGACTGGAACACGTTGCCTGGTCTGACGAGTCTCGTTTCCAATTGTATCTGGCGGATGGACGTGTACGTGTATGGAGACATCCNCTGACGAGTCTCGTTTCCAATTGTATCTGGCGGATGGACGTGTACGTGTATGGAGACATCCTCATGAATCCATGGAGCCTGCATGTCAACATGGGACTGTTCAGGTTGGTGGAGGCTCTGTCATGGAATGGGACGTGTGCAGTTGGCGTGAAATGGGACCTCTGATGCGTCTAGATACGACTCTTACAGGTGACAGATACGTAAGCATCCTGTCCGATCACCTGCACACATTCATGTCCATTGTGCATTCCGACGGACGTGGACAACTCCAGTACGACAATGCGACACCACACACGTCGAGAGTTATTACCGGGTAGGTCTAGGAACACTCATCTGACTTTAGACATTTCCATTGGCCACCTAAATCTACAGACATGAACATTATTGAGCATATCTGGGATGCCTTACAACGTGCTGTTCAGAAGAGATCTCCACAGCTTCGAACNCAGACATGAACATTATTGAGCATATCTGGGATGCCTTACAACGTGCTGTTCAGAAGAGATCTCCACAGCTTCGAACTCCTATAGATTTGTGGACTGCCCTGCAGGATTCATGGTGTGAAATGCCTCCTGCATACCTTCAGACATTAGTCGNGATTTGTGGACTGCCCTGCAGGATTCATGGTGTGAAATGCCTCCTGCATACCTTCAGACATTAGTCGAGTTAATGGCACGTCGTTTTGCGGCACTTCTGCGTGCTCGCGGGGGCCCTACACGATATTAGGCAGGTGTACCTGTTTTTTTGGCTCGTCAGTGTTGTTGACATATGCTATGCATTCAGGGAAAATAATTATTTATAGTGTTTTGGTTTANTTTTGGCTCGTCAGTGTTGTTGACATATGCTATGCATTCAGGGAAAATAATTATTTATAGTGTTTTGGTTTAGGAGCATTAGTAATTAATCTATGTTTGTTAGTTAGTTAGAAGTATATTCCTTTGAATTCCGATATGGGATTCTGTTAAGTGTTGGTCTAAACAATGTTAATGGATGCATGTTTTCGCATTGTTATTCTTTTATATGTAATTTCCTGGAAGTATACGTGTTGCAATACTTCTTTTAGAGTGAACTCTAACGAGAGTTTCCTGTGACATAGGAGAGATATGATCGGTTGTGTATATTAACTGAAAATATTCTCTTCCACTCACATCGGTTTTGTTTATATGAGTGTTATCATTAGAGATAAACGATTGAAAATTTGTATGATGGATCTACTAATATGGCGTGTTTTGGTAGGAGACGAATGGTTTGATCGCTGATCCACAAAATGTTGGACACCATCTTCCTGTGTGATGATAGAGCTAGGGATTAGCGGAGCGATAATTAGATTGTTGGTTTCTATATTAAATTTTACACTTAACTATTCCTATGGATATGAGGTGTATATGGTGATTGCGTTTCTCTTTATACATAATTTATGGGGAAATGTTTGCGAGGAGTGTGTATAAACAGTTCTCACTTGTTTTCTTAAACAAACAGGTATATGTTGTGGGATGATTTATATATCATATCCCTCTGTGAATTGGGTTCTGGTTACCTAAATTTGCTATGCTAAGGATGTGTAATAGTGGAGATATTTCACATATCACCTTTCGTATATAAAAAGTAAATTCTTTTTGGAGATTGCTTAAATTCTTTTTCTGGGTTTAATATTGAATTTAATGCTAAAGCTTATTATTATTACGAGTTCTATGAGGAGTGGTTTCTTCCCTGACACGAGGATGTGGTATCTCGCTCTCTCTCTCTCTCTCTCATAGCGGTATGTGTGTATGATTGGGTGAAGAAACAGGCATTACCCGTTTGTTTTAACTCTTCTCTTGTTGTATATACATATATGAGTAATGTAGGCATATCACAGGGTTTCTATAGCGAGAAAATTAGAGAATGAGCTAGTTATTCAGAGAGACAGAAAGGGAGAGGAAATCGGATATGGTCTGCAGTACGGAACTATCACAGCATCCTCTTGGAGTGGTTTCGAGGAACCACTGGGAAAACAGAAATGCTAATGTTCTGTTTGGAATTCGAACCCACATCCTCCCGAATACGAGTTTAAATACAGTATTTGCCACTGCACCACCTCGCATGGTAGGCGAGTAGTAAGACCTGAACCTTGTTTATTCATTGGAAGTAAATTTGTTATGAAAAAAGTTTTTTAAAAACTTTTGCACAAGTAAGTTTTTTTTCACCTTACATGATACATCGTAAAAAATTCTGTAATTTCCCAGGGGATGATTTTTATATGTCATTTTATCGCCATATTAATGACTTTACGAATGGTGTAAAATGTGGATATGTATACCTATTTACTTCATTCTTTTTGTGGATGCTTACATGTAATGTTGGTATTAGTAATTTTAAGGGTTTTTTTTAGCGTGATAAGCATATAGCCTACTTGTGATTCCTATTCGAAACGTTAGCAGTGCTGCGTCAGAGCTAAAGATGTCGGATATACGTTCTTCAGAAGAGACTTCAGAGCCAACATTGGATTCGATACGAAAGTGTTGTCATTGTGTTAAGGAGTATCTCGATGTAAGTTAAGTTGTCATGAACGGTATTGTCGCAGTGACCCTACTCCTCATCTACATCGTTGTTTGGAATGTCAGTGTTTGTTTGACCGTTGTGGTAAACTATGTATCTATGGTGCAGTATATTGCAGCTTGACTCCTGGAACCAGTAGACCATCGCCTGGATTCCAGTGCCAGCGCTCTTATAAAAACATTAACCATAGTCGTAGCATGCGTTGTCATGAAAGGAGTAGTTGTGTAAAGAACCCTGAGTGTATTAGATATCGCTGCACAGAGTTTGGTCGTGATTTTACGAGAAATTCCACATAAGCGAAGAATTCAGCAGTATGTGCAAGCAGTGCTCGAACGTGAATAAAAACTATATGTCATTTTTGTGGTCAAACATTAACCACATTTCGTTATATTTGGCAACATGAACTGAGGGCGTGTTACAAAAGTTGTAAATTGAATCCATATCGTCGTATACTATGTCATCGTTTGTTTATGAATGACAATGAACTGAGAAAACATGTAATTATTTGCAATTTATTCTTAACAGCATTTACGAAATCGAATACGTCTCCAAATTCGTTGTTGCCAGCTACTTTCAAAGAGTATATAACACCTCGTCACCAGTGTGTATACTGCGACAAGAAATTAACTTTAATTCGCAATTTGAGAAAACATCAAAAAAATATATATATGTTTGGAAATAACTGTTAGAAAATAAACATTGTTGCGATACGTCTCAGTGTGTGTTACTGACCATATAAAGATTGAAAAACATTCGTTGACATGCGAACAAGGTGTTGCGGTGTATATCTCGTCAGTTTCTGGATATCAGTGTCGTTTTTGTCGGAAGTTATATACTTCACCTAGAATCTTGTATCATTACATGAGGAGAAATTGTTTAAAGAACCCTAAATGTAATGTACATAGGGGTATGATGTGTGGTCATTTGTTTACAAGAATGTCTACATAAGTGAAATATATGTTAAAGTGTAAACGAAATTTATCGCTGTAGTGTTTGTTTTTTCACGAGTTTTGCACATACTTGTGGGTAATATGTATGACATTTTCTAGTTCTGTATTCTTATATATTGTTTGATGTTTTAAGGATGTCATAAAAATTGTTTTGCTATCTTTTTTTTATTTGGTATAAGGTATTAATTGGGTGGTTTGAAGTGTGGTAATATATATAGGAATTTTTATATTTATTTTTATTAGTGGGGTGCTAGTTTTTAATGAATTGGTTACACTAGGGTTTTCTGATTTTGTCGAATGGACAGGCGGCCACAGTCCACCCGAAGCGTTATCGTCTATGAGTTCTTGTGTGGAAATGACGTTTGGGAATGGAGTGAGCTCTTGTCAGAGAGGGGTTTTGGTGTAATCGCTCCTGAACATGGGGATAGAAAGCAGTTTAAGCAATGATAGATTAAAAAATATTAGTGTACGTAGCAGAATATGTACCCGACTTGCGGAATATTTGTGATGTAGGATGTTTCAATACATACACAAATGTTTATATCTCTATACATCTAAAAAGAATGTCACTTAAAGAATATTGTTTGGTAACAGAATTTGTTTACTGAATTGAATACCTACTTGCTTTATAGACAAAACTATATTATGGTAACAACAAATATTTACTTTTAACATAGAATGGTGCTTCGCAAGGTGTCAGTTTTTGTTTTTGTAACTTCGTAACTCAACCATATCGGGAAATCACGTTTTTAATACGTTATTATTCACAGTGAAGCTATTATTTCATTTGGAATAATGTAAGGGTTTTAATTTGATTTAATGTTGATATGTGACAACTTGGGAAAAATATTTTGGAAAGGTTATTTTACGCTTTTATTGACATACTCAAGTAAGGCACGTGTAAGGAATTTTACTTGAAATATTGTGACATCAGTTGCGAACCTTCAACCGTGATGGTCCTCCCCAATGAAGGGATACACTATGCGAGACTACCGATCATTTGTGCGCGCGTACACACACACACACACACACATTTCCAATTGTCATTTAAATTATTAATTTAAGTTTCAGGGATATATTCCACATTTATGTAGGAATGTTCTCTCACTTCACTGAAAGTTTCTTGTACGCTTCTCCGTAGCGTAAATTCCATCCCCCTGCTTGACAGCTTAAAAGCAGTAGGCGATGTGTGCTAGACGCTGATATGTGCAGGGGGAGGGGGACCCTCAAGCGCTGCGACATTCTTCCTCGCCCCTGTCTCACCTACTCTTCGAAGAAAGGGTCTCGATGTGTTAGCTTCGGTCTCTGGGGAAGGAGAGTTCTCACCCCTCCAGGATCTCCGCGCGCCAGTCGGCATTCAATGGAGCTATGCTGGCACCTTTTCTTTCCCGCCCAGTCGACACATTCTTCAGGGAGGGACCCATTGTTCGTTCGCTCACATCTGCTGGCCAACTAAGTCTCTGCACTGCACACAGCGCTCCTAATGGGAACAATTTCAATAATCTCGCCCGACTGCAGGGAATCTCCGCTAGACACTGGTGGCTTCCTCGGAATTTATTCTTGGTTAAAGTATCCCGACACGATATCAGCATGGTTGTGTTGGTATTATTGACACAATATACTTAGATTAAAGGCGTTCTTCACAATTAGGATTAAATTCACATCTCTTTAAAGCTATGTTTGGCAAAGACCACATTACCTTTAAAAATATTTTCCTCTTATTTGACGTTAAAGAGGTCGGTGGTTTAAACAAAGGTTATTAGTATTTTATATTTATCCTGCATCCAAATTTCGAGCTGTTCGGTTGTGTACTTCCTACCTATAAGTCTCTGTGTATTTACTCTCGATACGCAACTACATCGAAGTATTTTCTGGGGGTTTTATAACTTTGTGATGGGGTTCAGAATGGTATTCGCTCTCGAAGAGTTTGGGTGTGTAAGTACATGTAGTTGCTCAAATGTAATTACCCTCTGTAATTATGCGTAAATTTCTTTATACTGTATATAACTTTATTACGATTTACTTACCCTCGACAGGAGTCAAACCAAGGACTAAATCGGCAACCACGTATTTACCCTTACCAAGATTTGAACCAAGAATTATGACAGTGTAAATGTATTTATGCTTTAATTACCCTCGATGGGGATCGAACTAAGGACTATCTCAGTATAAATGTATTTATGTTTTAACCTTGGCGGTATTCGAATCAAGGACTAACCCAATACCAACTTACTTATGCATTAATTACCTCCAATGTGAATATAAATATGGTTCAGGACAGTACAAAAATATTTATATTTTCCTTACCATCGACAGTGTTCGAACCGAGGACTGATCCAGTATATATATGTGTGTATATATATATATATATTTTTTTTTTACTGTTAAATTATCCTCGATGGGAATCGAAGCCAGGTTTAGGTGAGTATAACTATTTTAATGTTTTCCTTGCCCTAGGTGGGATCCGAATCAAAGACTTGTCCTATATAAATGTATTTACACTTTAATTACCCTCGACCGTAATCGAATCCGGCTGNTTTTTTTTTACTGTTAAATTATCCTCGATGGGAATCGAAGCCAGGTTTAGGTGAGTATAACTATTTTAATGTTTTCCTTGCCCTAGGCGGGATCCGAATCAAAGACTTGTCCTATATAAATGTATTTACACTTTAATTACCCTCGACCGTAATCGAATCCGGCTGTAGACCAGTATAAATGTAATTATGCTTCACTTACGCATGGCAGGAATTGAAACCAACCAATATGGCGGACATATGAAACAAACATATTACCGATTCACAGCTCATTTGCGTTTGAGCAGTTGTCGGGCTAGGATGTGTACTTTGTGCGTAATTACTGTGTAATTTGTCTCCAGTATGTGTTCTTACCCTCGGTATGTCTACTTATTCATTATGTAATTACTCATTGCACAATTACTCATTACTTACCTTTGACGGAACTCGAACCGAGGAAGCGCCCCACCAACTTCGTCAGTTGTGTTTCGCCAGCCGATGGGTGACCATGTGCACTTAGTATGTAATTACTCTCTCGGTACATGTACTTACACTCGGTACATGTTCTTACTCTCGGTAGTCATAATTTTTTATTACGCAATTACTCATTACGCAATTACATTTAATTACAATTAGTTATCCTCTAGAGGTCTCAAATCAAGGACTGACCTACTCATCAACCCTCCTGGTCCAACTCTCTAGTCACTCACCCTTCGCCCTCCAGAATTCCTCGAAAAATTTCAAATTCCTGCGAATGCAGCTTGGGCGCCTTGTCAACTGAAAGGGTACCCAAGAAGCAACGGCCAATCACAGCATACCTCAGAAGGGTTGAGAGAACCTATTAGCCAACCACAACACACCACCACGGGTGGGAGGAGGGATGATCTCTTTCCCAGGTTAAAGGATGCCGGCAATTAGTGTGCCTCTGCGAGACCCGTTTACAGGTTATTGAAATGGCACTTAGGCCACCAATGACTACCTAGCATGCTCAAACATGCGTGCTCCCTCCTACTGTTCTGTTAATGAGGTAATTGGGAGCTTGCGCTTGTTGAAGTTCTACAAAAATTAAAGCTCAATAAGTAAACTAAAAAAAATTTGTCGGGTGCAATTTGCTTTGGATATAAATCTAAACGCTGGCGATATTTTTTGTACTAACTTCAGTCTGAGTATATTATGGTTGACGCACTGGTAACGTGCATGTTATCACTTAGCCAAACCTCTTATCAATTTTTAACCTACTTTGTTGACATGATATTACATTGGGAACATTTGATCTGTTAGCTATCTTTTAAATGTCTGGAGTTAAAAATTAAGATAAGTTTCCGTTTATTGTGATGTATATGTATTATACATAAAATTAGTTCTAATAACGTAAATTTCATATAAGGAAATATTTGTATTTGTGGCCTTTTGCTTTCTGTAAATCGTACAAACTCATCGGAGTTTGCGTTTCAGGGTCACCTGAACCCAGGAGAACATTAATGTAACTATCTCTAGTACTAATAAATAGCCTCTACAGACCGCTGTGTGTGAGATGACTTTTTAGTGGTCATGAGATATAATTTATGATACGGCATTCTTTGCAAGTTTGATTATTGTCAATAGTTTTCAAGTTATTCTTTATGCAATAAAATGCCTTGAGATGTTCTTGTAAAACTTCAGCGTGCGTGAGCCATATACGTTAGATACAAGATACATACAATCCAAAACTCCATTAATTCCAAACTGAAAATAGTTCAAAATGAAATATCCAGCAGTGAAATGGTGACAAAAATTTTAGCGTGTTGTTGCAGTTATTGTTGAACAAGTATCCAATTCCCGAACCTGCACCGAGACTTCTAAAACTACAAATTTGTAAAATGCACAATGAAGTACAATGGCAAGAATTACAAATTTCTAAATAGCATAAAAATCACGTTCTCTTAACTGCGACTATTGCAAACACTTCACCCATTTGCTAACATAATATGCTACATTCTGCTCAGCTTTTTCGCGTTTTCCACTTTAAACAGAATTGTGAAATGTGAAACATAATCACCCATCATAAAATACCTACTCAGGTAAATTTTTTTTCTGATGTAATAATAACTGTATAGTATAAAATATGGTAATTGTACTTCAATACAATGAACTCGCAGCCATCAAATGAACATGGTTATCAATTTTGGGCCATAGCACTTGTACGGCGATAAAAAAATATGGTCTGTTAATGTTGGCCATATTATTCTAACTGTTCCAAACCCCACGGATAGTGTAGTTTTTGTGCTGACACATTTTCCTGAATAAGAATCATATGTATAATAAACTAATACATTTTGCATGAAGGTAGTTAGAAAATATGTGATAATGTGGCATCTAATGCGAGAAAATATTGCCTTACACAGTACAGTTCTAAAAAAAAGTCATTCTTCATTAGGCAGTTCATTCCAGTTTGCGGCTTTCAGAAAACACTTGGACGCTACCTTGAATAAACAACGGACTCGTTCCCATTCATGACAGGTCACCACTGCTAGTAGTTGCAGAATACGCCACCACAAGGGCAACAGTACATCCTAAGACAAATGAATGATTATTCATTAGTTCAATTGTCCTTCGAAAATTACTCGTACTAACTACATGAAACCAAATAATATTAAAATGTTAATTAATACCATGACGCTACTCCCCACCTGTGGTGTACAGAATGGTTCGTAGGGTCTACAGTTAAGGTTAACTGGCACAGACTATAGGTGCCTTGAAGGTTGAGGGTATCAAACAATGACTTCATCACGACTTAGTTTTGAACCGGTTTATTTAACGGGAATTCATTCACACATTCCCAGCACTGTTGCGGGAAGTACACATATTTTAGCGCCCTGCGAGTTGAAGGCCTGAAGGGCTGATGACAATGTTCTGGCTACACTTCTGACGCTGTGGTGGCATTAGGTGACGGGACAGGTCCCTGAGGGACGACGTGGTTACTTATCTGCACATGCTGCTTGGTAGTTGTCCCGGCAGTTGAGGTCTGGTGAGTTGGATAGCCCGGATACGTTTCGGCAGTTGATGAGATCTGGTGAGCTGGATGACCCTGTTATAGGCCCTCTGTGGTTGGCTTGTTGCACTCAGCTGGCTTCCTCTCGACATTGCCCTCCTCGTTGGAGCTCACCACTCGCATAGGGTTGTAACCGACTGTTACCTCCCTACCATGTCCCGGCGAGGTGACCCTTGACGGGCCCCCACCCCGGCCCTCGGCACGGGGTTGCACTGGACTATCCCACTAGCTCGACATGGCACTTCTCATTGAAGCTCACCACTCGACTCCGCCTTCTCGGTGTGTTGTAGCTGACTGACTGGTGATTGACTGACTGATGCAGTACTGACTGACTGACTCGCGTCCCGGTGTGGTGAAACTACTCGTAGACGTACCTCGGGTAACTGTCTCTGATTCTGATCTGCATTTCGCGTCTTGCATCTCGTGTCCCACGTCCTGATATGGCTGACCCCTTAATCATGCTGCTGACTGATGTGGCTGACGGACGTGGCCGAGTTCCAATTTCCCGGCCTTGGTACCTGTTGAACTAACCTACTCTCTCGGCGTGGAGTATCGCAGCTTCCAACTGCTCCGATATGACTGACCAACTGATCTCTCTGTGCGGAGATAACCACTGACCAACTGATCTCTCTGTGCGGTGATAATGACTGACCACCTGATTTCTCTCTGTGCAGAGATAACAAACACCCCCTCTTCTCTCAGAAATTCGCTTATATCCTCTCTTGCCTCCCTCCCTAAGTTCCTACATGTGTCTCCCTTGATGGGGGGGGGGGAGTATAACAAATACTTCATACACGCGCCATGGTTCTTGAAGGTTAGGGGGGAAGGGCACCCTGAAAATTACCCTGTCAGCTTTCCACAGCGCGTGTCCCAGTTGCCCCAGGGTTTGGATAAAGGGGGTAGGGGGGAGGAGTGGTCGTGGCACCACCTTCAGCTTGTCAGGTGTTTCTCGGTGCATGTTTTTAACTTCGGGCGGAAATACGCTTTATTATCTCGGCATTTCTCGGCGTTTACAAATTGGGGGGAAGGGTGGGAGGTCCAAGGCCGGCAACATGTGTAATGGCCTGCACGCGCTCCTACCTCTCGGCTTGACTTCGGTATGCATAAATGGACGACAGGTGTCGTCCGGAAGTCCCTTCACAGGTTTAAGCTTAAGGGGCGGGGGGAGAGTTAGGGACAGCGCCGCTTCTAATACTCTTAACTATGCCACGTGTAAACGTATGGTTTTCAATATTTCGTGCTTCCAAGTCTTCAACTTTATATTAAATGGCCAAATATATAATTTTGTTAAAAAAAAAACACGACTTAAGATAATATTTATTCCCCCGGACCTGTTATTGATAATTTTTGCGAGTTCATGAAAAACCTTTGACGAAGGTTTACTCTCAGAAACAAATTTGGTTGGAAAATTTAGTTTTTGGGAGGACAAATTTTTTTTTCAATTTAAAACTATACTAGTGGAATCAAAGCGATTATTATAATATATTTTTTTTAAAAATACTGTGAAATTTATGTATTTCATTAATAATATTTTTCAAAGTAAAAAATTGAACTATCTTCTTTGAAATGAAATTAGTACCATGAAGATAGCCTTATTAGAATGTATGCTAAATTCTTTTAAAATTCGCGTGCTGTATAACTGTATTGATGGTTGCGGAGTGACCAGGATTCCAACTCCCATTCGCCCTTAACAGCCACCCAAATCTCTGCAATCACAAACCCACGAACGTTGAAGCGGCGGAAACCCCTGAGCAACAGTTAGGTTCCTTCTTTTCACAGGTTGGGAACGAAACGATAGTCCTAATGAGAGACGTTGGCCTAGAGAATATTTCTGCCGCAGGAGGCGCTGCTGTTACAAACAAGTCGCTGCAAATGGGCATCAGTCTCCGCCATGTTAGTTTCACGGAGTGCGTTCAGCGAGAAGAACGCTTCTGCAGCGGTGCCAGTTTATTGCTGCAAGCAGAGGTGGAGGTTCTGCTCTGTACACTGCTGCCAGCGACAATATTATTTATTTAAGACGGACGTTTGTTAAATAAATAGGCTTGGTTTTGAGATAATGATACGTGAATATATTTTGATGTATCCAGAAGTCAGTTACTCATTTAAAGCAATAAAAATAATAATCACACGATGTGGTAACAAAGTATAAACTTCGTAATATTTCATACACCTTCTTCAATCTGTTCTGTAAATATCTCTTTTCCAATAGCAATGTACCTGCAATACAGATTTCGTATTAAGTTTAAAGGATAGAAAATTCATAGGAAAAGGATTTTTACATTTTAAAAACACGATATTGCTTAAATACAGTCGATAGTATCATTAATGTAATCGATCAAAAGGAAAAATCACTAATTTTTAGGAGAGTTATTAGCAAAGTATTAACGTAGGCAGAAATTATTTAATACCTTCAGAAAACCTGCAAGCAATTATTGACGCTGTGTCGAGAGAAGAATGTCTTTAAATCAACTGATATTGAACGCACTGCGAGAAATGGATGAGTCTAAGATGGCGTGTGATGCTACCCCTTCAGATGCCCGTTAATTGAGAAATACTACTTATTTTTGTTTAAAATATTGTGTTGGCCCGGATTGTGAAAAATACTTTCCCCAGCCAAAGTACTAACTATAAAAGAAGTCATGAAATGTATGTTGTGTTGCACCTGGCGTCCTGGTGGAGACAAGGGGACAAGCCGGCGGCCATATTGGACGTAGTTATGCTGCAACCTCCTGCTGTGTCTTTCCTTGCCGACGTTGGCCATGGTGGATTTCCCCTCTCGCTCTGGCATTCCTGGCCCACGCCAGTCATCATGGATGTCCCGACTTCACGCTCTTGCATTCAGTGTTGGGGGGTTTTCCCAGTGTCCTCCCTTTATCCTTTGTTTTCTCACTTTCTCGCATTTCTTCCTGCCGGATATCCCCGTCTCACGTTCCTGCATTCCGCGTGGAGGGTTTGATCCGTACTAACCCTCCCGCGAGTGGAGGGTTTCCTTCGTGCTATTCAACCCAGGTCTCCGCCAGGACGCCAAGGTTTTCTCTACGCCATCCCACCCGAGTACCCGTCAAAATACCAGGCTCTATCCCAGGAAGTTGCCTCAGAGTTCTACCATTCTCCTTCCTGCCACTCGTTCGTTCTCGATGACCCCACTTCACAATCTCTCATTCATTCCTATCGGATGTCCCCAGTTTACGCTCTTGTATTCCATGTGTGGGGTTTTCTCCACGCTATTCCGCCATGCCAACACAATCTATCTTGCCTGCAGAATGTTAGTTTATCGCCCCGTATTGCAACTTCTCTCAACATGCTCTGTCATTGGCCTTAGTGTTCTCATATTCCTTCTGGTATCCATTCACCTGGCGTCCTGGCGGGGAGGAGTCTCATACTCTGTCATTCCACCTGCACGACATGGAGCGAAGCCTGCCTTCGCACGCTCGAATAGAGTCGCAATGTGAGTACCCATCGAGTACATCCTATGCTCACTTAAAAACATTAATAGCTATAATTTCAGAACCGTTTAAGTTATAGTCACCAAATTCATAACACAGGCATCACTCCCGACAACGAAAAAAAAAAAAAACCGCAAGGTGAAGTTTGCCTTCAACCTGCTTATAAGTATATTTGGCTATAATTTCCAAACCATTTCAATACAGCCACCAAATTCATAACATACGCATCACCCCCGACAACCAAAAGGACCAAAGGGTCAATTTGCCCTAAGCTCACTTATAAGCATATTTGGCTGTAATTTCCGAATAGTTTACGATACAGTACACCAATTTTTTAACATAGTCATCACCCCCGACAACGAAAAAAACCGCAGGGTCAAGTATGCCTTACGCGCACTTATAAGCATAATTGGTTGTTATATCCTAACCATTTAAGATTAAGTCACCAAATTCAGAACATAGTCATCACCACCAATCAACGAAAAGGAATGCAGGTCAAGTATGCTCTAAGTCTACTTAAAAGCTTATTTGGCTGTAATATCCGAACCATTTAAGATACAACCACCAAATTCATAACATAGGTCTCACCCTCCGATGACGAAAAATGCCGCAGTGCAAGCATACACCAAGCGCACTTATAATCATAGTTTAATGTTATTTCCGAGCCTTTTATGATACAGCTACCAAATTCATAACATTATTATCACCCTTGATGTTGAATAGGATGGTAGAGACAATTAGGCCTTAAATTCTCGTATAAGCATAGTTGGCTGTTATTTCCGAACCGTCTAAGATACAGCCACCAAATTCATAACATACAAATTACCTACGACGACAAAAAGCGCAGCAGGGTCAAGTATATCTTAATCCCTCTTATAATCGTAGTTAGATGTAATTTCCGAACAGTTTAAGGTAAAACCACCAAATTCATAATATAGGAATCACCCCCGCTAAACGAAAAGGGTCGCAGGGTCAATGCGGCCTAAGATCATGTAAAGACATAGTTCCCTGTAATTTCCAAACCATTAAAAATACAACTACTAAATTCATAACATAGGCATTTCCCAGACGAAGAAAACGGCAGCAGGGTCAAGTAGGACTTAAACCACTTATAAGCACAGTTGGTTGTTATTTCCGAAACGTTCAATATTTGGTCACCAAATTCATAACAAAGTCTTCGGCCCCAACCAACAACAGGGCCGCAGGGTAAAACACACTCCAAGCCCACTTAAAAGCATAGTTGCCCACAATTTCCGAGCCACGGAAGCTATAGGCATCAAATTCACATCAAAATCATCTCATCTGATGAAGAACAGGGTGTCAGGGTCAAGTAATTTTTAATGCACCTTATAAACATGGTCGATCGACATTTCCCGTCAACCGAAGTTATAGTCGTCAAATTCATAACATAGACATCGCCGCCGACAACGAACAGGATCGTTGTGTCAAGTAAGCCCTAAGCCCTCGTATATGGATAGTTGACTACCATTTCGCAACCACCGGGGCTACAGTCAACAAATTCATAACATACATTACTTCCGACGACGAAAAGGACCGCAGGGTCAAGTAAACCTTAGACCTATGTATGTGCATAGTTGGATGCCATTTCCTAAGAACAGAAGCTATATTTGCAAAATTCATATCATAGGCATCACACCCGACGACAAACAGCATGGTAGGGACAGGTACACCTAAAGTCCTCTTATAAGCATAGTTGCCCGATTTTTCTGATGCTCCGAAGCTACGATTAACAAATTAATATCAAATTCATCATTTTCGACTGCAATCAAGGAAATAAGGGCAAGTAGGCCTTAAGCCATGTTACAAGCATAGTTGGACAGCATTTCCAAATCTTTGAAGTTCGGGAACATGTAACAACTGTCCACATAATTAAAGAAAATAAAGGTATGCATACAGGCGCGTCGCAAAGTTAGCATTGCATGTAGGAGTGTAGCGTCTGAAATAGCACACACATACGCATCAGCCAGCACGCACTTGTCTAGCAAATAAGTGGATACTGATTTTTCTCGACCCCAATAAAGAGATAATTAGAACATAGCTTCGTATTCGACGCGTTGGATGTTAGTATGAATTATTGCAACCATAGAAAACAGACCGGTTGTTGAACAGAACGTTACGGCGTTGGTACTGCATGAAGGCAACACTGAGGGGTCAGGACTAAGAAGTCGGCACTAAGGGGTCGGCAATAAGAGGTTGACAATTATGTGTACGACTAACACAATCAGTCCAACACAAGGGCCAGTGGCCCGAGTCATTGTTTGCCTGGGTAACCATTATCAACAAATCGTATATTGAAAAATAAAGTTGTATACAATTGAAACAATAACAAGGCATACGTAGTCACAGGTTACACTAAAACATGTACGCGTTAATAGAAGTAAACACCATCTGCCTAGCGCAAATATAGGGGGAAACCATGTGTAAAATACATTAAACCATCCTGTACATAAAAAATCAGTCACGTAACAAACAATAAAGGACTGGCATATATGGAAGTACATCACGTGCATAATGTCATATCGAGTTAGAATATATAAAAAAAACCTATGGATAAAAATTCCATAATACTTATACCAGTGTTGATATCATGTCAAGAAGTTTAGTAAAAACAAGAATGTACGCCGACATGAGATAAACGAATGATCGCAATGGCCAACCGCAAAAAGGACTACAATGCATCAAGTACGATACATGTTACGCAACTTGTAATGTTTGTGTTACTTTACTTGCCACAAAACAACATACATTTAAACCATTATTCGCGCAGGAGATAAGTCACTGCTACGCGCTGATGCAAAGAGTTATTAAAAATTATTATAAAATCAAATAGTAATACGCATTTAACAATATATACATATTGCGTGAGCTTCGAACGCTGTACGTTATGTTAAGCGAAACAATTTCCATTGTGAAGTGCGGGAACGATAAGGTCAACCCTGCCACACACTGGTGCAAACTGATATAAAAATAAAACGTAAAGGAAAATAGTTATAAGAACTTACCAACCAGTACAATCACATATTACACATGCATGTCTCTTTAAGAGAGGAATGCAGTTATACATTACAAGGTAGCAATTTATTCGTTTGAATGCATCAATATGTAAATATTAGCATGGTTCTTTAAAATTCGCTTCGAATAAACTGGTGTTGGTAGAGGATATAGCTTCTGTCCACCCTAGAAGTAAAACTGGCTACACACTTGGACTGTAGCCATTAAACAGAAAGCTGAGTTTCGAAAATACATACGTAGTACTACAGATTCTAGCCTAAAAGTAATTTAACAAGCGAAGTTTTTATGTCCCAATAGAAAATTACACAAACACGAAATAGCATGGGGGTTCCTTTCGATGCGGTCATATATATTCTCTGATTGGCTGCGCTATGCTCTGCAAAGAGGCATTGTTTCTGATTGGCTCCTGCATGCTGCCAAAGATCACTCTCGCCGTCTTCGTTTCTCAAGTCGACCGCTAGAGTGCACCACCATCATCTGCTAGGGTCGAGGTGGTCTTGCAGCCACCTTCGTTTTCCCTGTCACCTGTCAGGGGACGCCAACAAAGTTTGCGTTACCGATGGCGGCCGCTAGGAGCGCTGGTGTCGATACACATGGCCGAATTACGACATGCATGTTATCTGTATATCTTGTACAGCTTATCACCAGCTCGAATCCTGAATCTGAACCCATCGGGTATAAGCAGGAGATATCTTCCAGGGCACTTTATTATTTGGTGTGTACAGTCAGGCTCATTGAAATACTGACCTCTGCTCAGGCATCACGTTTGCCACATCAGTTATTGTATCTTAGCACAATTTCTAAGCACAGACATGTTGTTACAGGTCATTACATCCAGGCATTGGTTGCCACATAACAGTTCTTATACTGCACACACCTCCCAGTTTTATTGGTCCAGACACATGTATTTTTTAGCATCACAGCATGCTATTAATTGGCTGCAGCTGAAAGCAGTCAATAGAAAGAGATTATGCTCCTTCCAATCGCAGTGGGTGGAAGTTCTCCACCCCCAGTCACTGTGGGAGTGTCATTCCACCTCACCTGTCAACAGACATGTACAGAGTTGAATCCGTACACACCACCTTAATGGGGCAGAGGCCTATCCAACCTCTACGAAACCGCTTCGTGAACGAGTCCTCTTACTACGCTGACCAGACCGTCAACCCTTCATTAGTGAGTATCAACCCTTCGAAACCACCACCCAGGGTGAGCCGACATGCTGCTTTCCAAAGGCAGATAATGCCGATCCTACAGACGCCTGGGGCAGCCCTCCAGGCAAACACCCACCTCCAGATCTCCTTTCAAGTGGAAGGTTCAACCAATGCCACCCAGAGTCCGACCCGCGATTAGCACAGCCAAGGCTGGGGCTTCACAGTGATCCCCTGGGTACCCACGATTTAACCATGCACACTGATTTTTCATCCGGGAAAAGCCCAACTCCTCCAGGACGCCAGTAGTCTCTTCTGTGGAGCTCCGCCAACCCGAGGTCCACCCCGACTTGCCAGGTCAAGGCCTCAGTTGGGGATGTGCAATTGGATCGCGGATCATCACCACTGGCGAGGAACATATACGGCCGCTGGAAAGCCGCACATGACGTCACCGTGACTGATTATCTGTGCACTGGCGATGCCACCACTAGCCCATAATCGTCCTCACGCCATCAGCCATGGTGTGGCCACCGTGTTTCCAGTCCAGATCTGGAAGAGGTGGAGAGGGACTTAAGCAGCACTAGGCTATATATTCGCATCGTTGCTCCATTTCACGGATTGAGTCAACGGCCCACGCAGCAGAAGGGGCAGTCCCAATGATGAGAACACTCCACCGGAGCTCGTCAGCTGGGGTGCCTCGGGCCACCAGACACCATGGGTCACCAATCCGTGGGCCGGTGGGGGCAACACTACTGCACGCCGATTCACTCTTACACATACGCCGAGCACCACTGCTACGGCCTGAACCAGGGGATGGCTAGACGAGGATAGTCATTCCTATGTCACGACTACAGTAGCAGGCACTTCAGAGACCAGAACTGCACTTCTAACTGGCCAGACAAGTCCGGTTTTCACCAAGGCACCCCAATCCCCGTCGCCTTACACCCAGGACATGTTGGTTGCTGAACCGCAGCCCAGCTCCAATCCACCACTTCAGGGCCTCCGACATGCAGCATGCAGAACACCCACCCATGCATGCAGTACTCGATGCAAGTAGCTTAAAAAATGTCAGACGCACGAGGTTTCGAACGAACCGCCAATGAGGGCTGCAGAACGGTGGTTCCGATTTCACAGGGGGACTGCAATGGTATGGTTCAAATGTGAGGGCTAAAGGTCGCAATAAACGACATCAGCCTAACACGTGGGTTGGGGGAACCTCATCCAACATATAAAACCATCCCATACATGAAAATATTAAGTCACATAATAATAAATTTTAAAGGCTCAACATAGACGCCAGTGCGCAGCGAGCACGATGTCGTATTGATCCTCAACTATAAAAAACAATAATACCTAATAGTTCCACAGTCCATAATAGCGATATCAGTGTTGCTATTGCGACGAGAATTTTAGTAAAAAGCTGGAATGCCTATCAATGGGAAAAAGGGCTTAAGTTCACATGGACAAACCTCAAAAAATTCTACAATATTTCTAGTGCAGTACACTATTTACCAGCAGTGATAATTTGAAGACTAATTACACGACTTGTAAAGCCTATGTTCCTATGCTTGCCACTAAACATCATGCATTTAAACCAGTGGTCATACAAGAGACGACGTCACTGTTACATAGTGATGATAAGATATAAGTAATACAAACGAAAATAGTTATAAACACCTACCAACTGATGAATATTGCGCGAGCATTATGTTAGACCAAAAAAATTAGCGTCGCGAAGCACAGATGCCAACTGACATAAAAAAACG
This sequence comes from Clitarchus hookeri, assembly GCA_002778355.1. Taxonomy (NCBI): domain Eukaryota; kingdom Metazoa; phylum Arthropoda; class Insecta; order Phasmatodea; family Phasmatidae; genus Clitarchus; species Clitarchus hookeri. The sequence continues at coordinate 121,376 of NQII01004359.1, forward strand.
AAAATAGTTATAAACACGAACCAAACAACACATATTGCACAAGCGGCAAACACTGTGCGCCACATCAGTCGTTGCTAGACAAGGCCATGCGTCTGAAAACTGACGTGGTAACCTTGGTTAGTACAGCTTAGTAGCAAACGATTTTCTCCATGTACACCCTCCGACCGATTTACGCTACAGTACAGAGGCACACAAATTCCACTACCAACCAACGCCCAATGTGCGAGAATCGAACAACCTATGTCACATTATACTAAAATAAAATACTATGACAGAGTCGACAAGCAGGGAGAGCGACAATGTCAACACTGCAACATAACGATGCAAAAAAATTTAATGTAAAGGCTTACCAACCAGCGCATATCGCTGAAGCATCGAGTGCTGTACACTGCTTTAGATGAAGCTAGTCAATACCAGACCGTCCTGGTCAGTACAACAGAATAGCAAACGATTTCCTTACGAACCGATCGGAATGAAACCGGCAAATTCATATTACAGCCAACATTCACAACCCACATCACTAGCGGTGGAACGCACCCACCCTGTCTGACATTGTGTGATCAACTAACATCTCGAGAATCTGGAAGGTAGCCAGGTGGTCGACCGACGGTGTAGGCACCATGCAGGTCTCATCGAGTTGAAGGGATGGTACTTATACTAGACGAGAGTCGAGTCAGGCTCCAGGGTGGCAGACCAGCCGAGTCACTCATGCACTACCCTTTACGAGAGCAATTCAGTTATACAAGGCGATGTGAAAAAATGTATTTCGTTTTAAATTACATATACATGTATGTGTTACAATTTTCGTGTATTTGCTGATTTTTTTACGGAAATATATAGTTAATATACGGAAAAGTTATCCGCAATTACAAGAAATGAAGCTGAGCTCTGTAGAAACAAAATACGGAAAGTCTCTGTATTTCCTATATCCAATGTACACGAATCTTTCTTCGTCACTGTAACATGAAAATTTCGTTTCGCGGCAGTTAGGTTATCTACGCCACTTGGTTAGCATTTTCTATTTACGGACTTAACTCCGTTTTTCTTTGAATTTTCGTATATTTACTGTACGTTTCGTAAAAATACGGCAATTTTTAACAGTGCTATCAAACTCAGTGAAACACACACATGGCAAAAATTTTAGTATTTTAAATGTGCCTCATCATTCAAACCGCAAGCACAGGAAAAATAACTAGCAAATTTAGGGTTCCGTAAATTAACGGAAAGTTCTGTTAAATTTGCGGTATGTCCGTTATTACAAAATCAACCTGTTCGTAATTTTACAAAGAGTTTTAGAGAATGTTTCACCAGCACTTTGACGTAAAACGGCAGGAAATATTTTTATAGAGCTGTCGGTAATTTTGTTTTACGTTGCCAGCTGAAAGGCTGATCATGCTTTCCCATCCCCCCCCCCCCNGTTGCGGGGATACAAGTGTTTCCTTTCGCTGTTCGTGGTTTTCCTCGTTTCTGTTTTGGCCTCTGGCTTTCCCTCTGACCTCGTAACTTTTCGCTTTTATTTTGCCTGGTTACAGGCCATCTCTTATCAAAGTTTTCGTTTATTTCTTATTTCTTTGCCGCCACACAACCTAGTGGTTCAGGTGTGAGTTCAAGGGCTTGAGTCCCTCCTTTGGAGTTTTATTTTAGACCGGATAAAATGAGAATTTTATTGAATCGAAGTACGTAGCTCTAAGAGCAGTATTACATGTACTATAGAAACAAGAAATTGTGAAACGTATTTAAAATGCAAACCCATTACGTACCCACATTTATATGAAGCGATAAAACTTACGAGCGTGCATCACATGCCAGCCAAGTCGGTGATGCAGTCTGTCAGGACTCGGAGGATTATGCAGACGTTATTGCACGTCGATCATTTCCGATCGAATAGTAAAGAAGGTAAAGTGTTGATGAAGTACCCTAATGTCCATCTATGTTGGAAAATTAATTGGCCATTCTATAAAATCTTTATTAAAAAGCAATTTTTCGACCATTTTAAAATGCTTTAAAGATTAACATTGTGCACAAATCTCCTTTCCGTCCTAATAGGACCAACACTTTCGTTATTAACAGGAAACTTTGTCGCGTTGTACTCCACCGTCACCGCAGAAAATTTCGGGCAATTAATCAAGAACAAGCGCACGGCACACGCTTCTAACGTACTGTGGGTGCACAGAAATGCTGTGAGCTAATCACTCTAAGCGACTTACCTCTTTGTATAGTGTGCTGGAGTCCTAAACTAATATTACTCCTCCCTTTTTACTCTTATTTATACGGTGAGTGCGCTGTTATGACTCAGTACAGGCGGATAAGCCTAGCGAACAGCAGCGACGCGTTGGTATCCAGGCCAGGCGAAGAATCCCATACACATTACAGCAATAATAGTTTATAAACCACGTCAGCGAAGCGCCAGCAGAGCTCCCCTCCCGGCGGCGCGGTATTTGGGACAATTACGCCACCAGAAACTATAGAGTGTGGAAACACTTTGCACGCGCGGTCTGTCAGCCTGTCTGTCTGTGGACCCTCGCCGAGATGAAGCCATCAAGATGCAGCTTGGCGTGCCGCTCGTCGCTTTCCGACTCACCACTCAGCCTACGGCGATGGTATCATTCAGGTTAGTCACATCTTGTAATTGATTAGGACCTCCCTCGCCAACATCTTATAATTACTGTAACTCCTAAAAACTGTATGAAAGATCTGTTCTGTCTTCATAATTAAATTCATCTCTCGCCTCCGTAGTCCCTAGACACAAGTACAAAATATGAGGAACGTAACAGCGCGCACACAGAAACGCAGGTGTAACACGGCAGCTGAGCCGGGCCTGCTGCGCGTGACTTGAACATGACGCACAGTTCTTATACCTCGAGCAGCTCTCATACCTCACTGGACCTCTAGATCAGCCGCTGCTATGTGTGATGACCTGTGTTTACTGCCGTGTCGCCCGGAAAGTGAGGGTGGCTGTGGAAGTTCCTGCCTATATGCTGTCCAGGGTCAAGTGAGCACATTTAAGACCCTTCAAGCAGGCATATCAACCGGACAAAGATATTTTATTGTGTCCTGGCACTTTAAAAAATTAACCTTAAAAATTGTTCTGTGCAGCAAAGAAACCATATATTTTAGGCTGTTATGTTTACAACCCCCCAATAATTATTTAATTCAAAGAGAAGGCTACAGAAACACAGGTTTACTGTTTTTTTATTTATATGTTTTTGTTTCGTAGCAACATTGCCTTCCTTTACAGCAAATAAATAAATATTCTTTGCACTGTTTTTGTTCACATTTAAGAAATACAACTTCTTACCGAAGGTAACGTTTTAGCGATATTAAATGCTTTCTACCGTTCATTTTAGTTTTCATTGCATAACTGCTATCCTGAAGCAAAAGTTCGTAAACCAATATATTCTGAGGTTACAAAACTGCAAGGAGAAAATTTACAATCTTCGTGCAGACTTTTAATGTCATTTTGAAGTGCAGTAATTTTCAAAATTACAAACATAAATTCTTCCCAAGTGGTGACCCTATACTCTGGCCCATGCTACTACCGTATATAACCCACCTGTAAATAGTAATCCAAAAATAATAACGCCAAGTGGTTGTATGGTAAATAGTTGTAGACTAGTAACGCTGGGGATACGGGTCGAGTGTCTCAGTCAACGCAGTTTTTTTATAAGGAATATACGGTAATCTATTTGGATGATCTGTTTCTTCTCTTTTATTTTTATATTTCTGGCAAGCTTAATTCACAGTGGATCATATTTAAACAAATTTTTCTTTGCGTCAAAAAATAATGCGTTGCGGCAAATAAAGCGATTAATAATAGCATCTGCCATTAAATTTTTCGTGGAAATATGAACAGTTTATGTATGTTAGACTCGCTATCATTCAAATCTCTAAGCTAGGTTCTCGCCTACATTACAATGACAATGGGCGCCCTTGGATACGAAGAAGCTGAAAGGAACATTTTTGCAGGGTCTTAAAAAGTGCTCACTTTGCCGTGAGAAGCCTACGCCACCCTGAGTCCNTTTATTTTTATATTTCTGGCAAGCTTAATTCACAGTGGATCATATTTAAACAAATTTTTCTTTGCGTCAAAAAATTATGCGTTGCGGCAAATAAAGCGATTAATAATAGCATCTGCCATTAAATTTTTCGTGGAAATATGAACAGTTTATGTATGTTAGACTCGCTATCATTCAAATCTCTAAGCTAGGTTCTCGCCTATATTACAATGACAATGGGCGCCCTTGGATACGAATAAGCTGAAAGGAACATTTTTGCAGGGTCTTAAAAAGTGCTCACTTTGCCGTGAGAAGCCTATGCCACCCTGAGTCCTCTAGCAGCCCGGGGGTGTTCTCGGAAAACCGCAGGGCCATGCCAGGTCGAAGGTCAGCGTCGACAGCTCTTTGAAGACGTCACAAAGAAGGCTGCGTCTCTGGCGCACAAAGAAGAGTGTGCCTCTGGCGAGGAAGACAAAAGAATCGTGCGTGGCGTAAAGCACCTGGAAACAGCCGGGGAGGAAGAGTCGGCTTTTATTATAGCTGAAGGAGCCGCCCGCAAGTCGCGTCTGGCTTTGAACCTCACGGGAAGCTGCTTCATGGCAATATTGAAGATCATCTGTGCAGTCGTTTTTATCTGGAGCTGTTAACACACCTTACTGTCACTTTGAACGCTTGATAAAATAAAGGGGTGGAATTGTAGTTTGAAAAATTTTGTACGTGAGATTCCTACAAGCTATGTTTCCTCACTATGTTTTACATCAGCAATAGTTTATTCGCAAACCGAAATCACCAGTTTTGGTTGTTAGTAATCACCTTTAGACTAATTTCGGTGCTATTTATCTGACGATGATATTTTGCTAGTGTTCAATAGTCAGTAATTTTCCATTACGCAAGCTACTTTCTTGAAGGCCCTTTTCTCTCCAATGTTTTTGCTTACAGTTATAAAAATTAAATGCGTAGGGACGCGTCAATAAATCCTCTAAGGCAAGATGACATTCAGTAGCATTTCCCATGGGACTTACGGCTGCGTTTTCGAAAAGCTAGGAATGATACGCTCTACAGCAATAAAACAGTGGAAATTACAACTAGAATTTGCGCTTCACACGTGGTAAGATCTTCAGAATTCAAGAAGCGACCAAACTCTCCATATAATCTGCTTGTTTCAGGCGTTGGTTTTGAAAATTGCAACAGGATGTTATTACTTTAACAAAACAGTATTTAAAACAAACACATTAACCTTACGCAAAATATAACATCTAGTGTAAAAATTAAGTAATTGTTAAACGACACTTTCTCGACCAATTGCCAACTCAACTGCAGCAGATGTTTCTAATTTATGTTACAGTATATTGGCACATTTCCTCTATATTATTAGAAGTAAATTGTAATCCAACCTGCTGCAGGAAGGAGCAATTTGCCATTTTGAAACGTAAGTAATTATTTCTAATAATAGCGACTATGGAATGAAGTAGTCGTCATTCAAGATAGATACCGTAAAATATCAAGAAAAGGGGGAGAACCCCAGAATGCTAATAAACACCATTAACTTTATTCGGTACGTACGCTAAACATAGGACAGATGATATTCATAAAATGTACTTATTTTAATTACTCTGTCTATTTACGCAAGTTGTTAAAATTTTTCAAACATTTGACATAATCTACCTTGTACTTTGTACGATTGAAACTTTTAACTATCACCTGTAAAAAAAGCGACCATAAGTTTGAACAATACAAATTACTCTAATCCGGTTCACCGCTAACAGAAAAAGCTTTTGAAACGGGAAGAAATATGTAACTTACAAAAGTATTGTACATAAACTAAAAAAAAAAAAATTCAACAAAACTGACAACTATAGGGTCTACGTATAGTCACAGGTACAATCACAGACATGGACACAACAGGCATTTGTGTTGATATTGCAAGCTGCGTTAACAATATTTAGGTGGAATCAGCGACCTACTTCATTGCTGTCTACAGAGGTAATTGCAAAAATACATGTCAGTACTTCGGGGAAACAATCATCACGTCTAGAGGAAGAAAAAAAAATGTCATATGAACGTACGTCCGGAAAGGTTTCGTTTATTTACTGCAGCTTCCATTCCATAACTAGCCCACGGGTAGGATCATGTTTGTGTGGAATGCCATCGCAGCTATCTTGTGCATGGTTCACGGCACCATATGCCACGACACTAGACACCAGAACAGCCGAAAATGAACAGATACATGCGTGAACCCGTCATTGCATGAACTCCCGGATGCGGTGATGTATGCTTGGATAATTCCTGATCGTTCGAATGGTCAATTCTCTAAATGTACCCACGCCCGACTGATGCACACGGACATCCGTAGCTTCCAAATCGATGCTACATCGGAAAGTGCGCTGCGTCCGACTGAACGGTCAGTTCGACACGTCGGGCATGGGGCTGCCGTCACACTACAGCTGTGATGGCATTCCACGCAAACGTGATTCAACCTGCAGGCCACACATTGAACGATATGTAATGGCAGCTGTAGTAAAGAAACTGAGCGGTTCCGGGCCTACGTTCATATGATATTTTTTCTTTTTCTACATATAAGGATTGTTTTCCATAAGTATTGGCATGTATTTTTGCAACAACCTGCATATCATAGTCCATTCGCGGTTACTTATAACTTTTCTGAATCCCTGATAAAGTTATACTTCAAGGATATTCCTCCACCTAGTGCAAAAAAAGCTTAACCTAATATAGAAAATTGCACTAAAGGGACAACAAACAGAATTCGTGTACACTGACTGTATTCATATTTATCATAAGAACTATATATAAGTAGGCATTACCAACGGAACTATTTTATCGACGATTGAATTAACGTTAATCATTAATTAAATAATATAATTTATAGTTGCGTGTAAGTAAAAGTTGAATTTAATACAAAAGGAGGTACTTTTACGTTTACAGAAGTATATAACGCTTGTGATACATGGCATATATAGGAAATAAACAAACACGTCATGCATAGCGTAATTTTTCCAAAATTATATATAAAAAATGTGAAAAAACCGTGAATAGGCTATAAGAGTCTAGATGGATTTTGACTACATAAATTTGGTTCCTACAACGAAGTTTTTTTTTCTCAGTTTAACTTTTGTTGTGGTTGTACATTTTACAATACAGGCCTCCCTGAGATGCCAAGACTTCAATTTAGATTTTGTATATCAATTTTTCGCCGGGTCCTTGGCATGTTAATAAAAAAATGTTTCAATACAGTTCTATTTGAATTTCCTGGGGGAAAAAAACATTGTGAAACGGTCCCTTCTGCAAAATGGCAAACGAAACCTCAAAATAAGTCTACAAAGAATTTTAAAAAGTAGGCACGTGTCCTTATAAATTGAGATTTCTATACGACTTCATTTCGGAATAATTAGAAGCCGCTTGAAATGAAGTATCAACTTCCTGAAATAACAATTCTCATTTGAATCGAAATTTGACGTTTGTGAAAATTTGGTGGGTAACATTTTTTCCATTTATGAGGTAAGAAAATTAAATGCCACACAGGAAGTTTTATGGTTGACAGGTAAACTACCCGAAAATTCCAACTTCGTAGCTGTTTCCACTCGAGAAGCCGTGGCATGATATAAAATTGGTTACTATTTTCCATTATTAAACAGTTGCTTTCATAATAGGGTTTAGACATTTTTGTATTTTAATAACAATGATATTTTATTTCCTTAATAAAGGAGGATGATATTACATAACAAAGTTCAACAGATTTCAGATCTAAATTCAAGATTAGCTGTTTCATCTCATATACTTTTTAACATTATGAAACTGATTTTCGGGGTATAATATTTGCTTAAATAATCTTCATGTTATAAGAAATATTAAGTTACGTATCTTATTCTGCAGCGTTTCGCTTAGCGTTATAAACAGTTTGGTTACATGCATCATTGTTAATTATATAAATTAAACCTTATAAACTTTAATGTGGTAATGACGCCAAGTATTATATATACATACAAAGTGTGTGTATATACATGCATATATACAAATACATAACATCCCTCGAATGCACACATAATGTTACTGGACAATGAGAACTCGGCGGGGTGACTGGTACCAGTGACTCACACCTGTGACTGACACCTGTGGCACTACTATCGGAACATCACAGTCAGTAGTGTGAAAAAGCACTCACTCTCATCATTGGCAGTTATCATGACTCTTACTGCAGGCACCTACGAGAAGACGAGTAGTAACATCACTTCGGACGAAGTGGAAGTCTGAACACTGAGTTTGGGATGTGTTTGGTCGAAGAAAACTAAAGCAATCTCTCGTCACGCCGAGTATTTGTAGTAAACAAAGTGATACTGAATATTGCGTATATGTATGTAAGTTGCCAGTGGAATGATGTTGTATGTTTTGGCACAGGAGCGCGGGGCGTTAGAACATGTTATATGGGTTGTTAAAAAACAATGCCAGAAAGCGGAAAGTATTTCTGACAGTTTATTCGTTCGTAGAAATAGATTATAAAAATGTTAAAATATAGCATTGGCAAACCCCAAGACTGATTCATGAAATGTATGTAAATAGTATGCAGAACAAATAGCTCCTGAATGTTTCGCAGTAGCAAAAACATAATGCATTATGACGTTTCTATATAGCACTGTTTACTGCATGGTAATGTGTAAAATATGTAAGAGGAATATACATAATTATAGTTATGTATACATTTATGTAAGACATTATTCTTATATATTATAATGAATAGTTTATTTAGCTATAAGCATATTATTTGGTAATATAAAAACTTAGACCTAAAGCATATTACATCTTAATATAAATATACGTTCATACATGGACAACGGTATTTGCGGGTTACATATTTTCCTGGGGCCCATGCTTGTGCGAAAAGAGGATGAGGGTTTTCTCAGAGTGCACTCATTAAGGAGTTGGTGCAAGGCACATCGGGAGAGTGCTGCAGTAGCAAGATAAAAATAAGGTGTATCCAACACTGAAAGATGGACAACAGTACAGAAGATTGTGTGGTCTGATTGATGAGTTAGTAGGCTTGACAGCGATCGACCTGATTATACCTTATATTAAAGTCCAACAGTTATTCTGTTTTGAAGCTGCATGACTAAGCAAACACCTACTGAGGCGCCTGAGAAGCAGTGTGCAGACATGAAAAATCTACCTGCAGAATGAAAATTTCAAGTGTGATATTTCAGTGCAAACTCTTCCAGAGGCAGTTTACTCGGGGTGATGATTTAAAGAGATATTATAAAAATAGCAGCAGTGATTCTCTGCAACCACAACAACCGCACTCACCACAACATCGCACTCACCACAACATCGCACGCACCACAACACCACATGCACCACAATTAGCTACACATACATCACATTAGCACCGCATGCACAACAGTTAGCCCCACACACAATACAATTAGCACCACACACACCACAGGTAGTACCACACACACCACAATTAGCACCACATACTCCACAGGTAGCACCACACACACCAAAATTAGCACCACATGCACTACAATTACGACTACATGCATCACAATTACAACCCCACACACCACAATTAGCACCATGCGCATAAGAAGATAGCAGTGGTATCATACACATTGTCAAGCAAGATGTTACTCTACCCATACACATTACTGCTGAAGACAATGCTATATCACAGGAATCATGACATAGTAGCATATTTCTGAATACAGTGCGCTACATCATAAGTGATTCTCCAAACTGTGTAGAAATATGCGTGCTTCTAAGTTTGCTAAGGGAGTCGAGTGGTCTTCTGTTCTAGAACGTGTACTTATATTCAAAATCATAACAGCAGCCATAGTATCAATGCCTCACCAAAATTCTAAGTTCTATGGATGGACTAGGTTGTTTTCCATCCAGTGACAATGAAGCCGCTGTGCCTCCGAGCGAAGCTCTTCCAAACTCGATATTTGTCTTTAATGACATAGCATATAAGAAACAAAAGTTCATCCAGGAATATTTTAGCATGTAGCTACATGCGAACATGGACTGTGTGTACCTCGGCCTTACTTATTCGCGCATGCGCATGTAGCTGCTCCTTGACAATGCAAACACATTGGTGTTGTTTCGCATGAACCATACGAATTTGCGCCATGCATATTAAGACCTTGTGAACATGGACAAGCACACAAATAGGGCTATATATAACTCGAAGTTGAACTTTATCGGGTCTTTTAAAGTTAGCCGATTCTTATTTGACGAACAAATTAACTTAGGAACATATATAAGGAATATATTATTTGTGAGTTATGTTTTGAGGTATGCATTTTGAGGTATGCATTTTGAGGTATGCATTTTAAGGTATACTTTTTGAGGTTTTTTTTTAGTTAAAATGTTGAGGTATGTTTATGAGATATATTTTTGAGATGTGTTTCTCCTTTTTTTTCTCCTTCTGCTTATTCAATGTACGATTTAAAACAAGCAGAAGAAAATAACTTACAAACGGACAAAAATATTTTGTAGAGAGGTCACCTTGCCAAATTATTTTGTAGGTACTACAAAACAATTTTGTACTGGCCGCAAAAGATTAGCGGCGACAAGTAAAAAATTTTGTGTTCACCACAAAATTTATTTGTCATAGTGAATACTAACAAAACGTTTTGTGTTTGCCATAAAATATTTTTTCCAGTGCAGAATGNTATAGTGAGTACTAACAAAACGTTTTGTGTTTGCCATAAAATATTTTTTCCAGTGCAGAATGGTAAAGGCCCATACATATTGCATGTCTCTCGAAAAATCATGGTTTTTTAAGACGGGCGTATTTCAGACAGAAATTGAAGTCCCATTGCTCAAAGTATCTCTCTTTGGGTACGACAGTGATTCGTGTTCTGGTAGCAACTGTTTAAAACGGCTCTCGGCACAAAAAGCTTACCTGCTATTTTTTAAAATAAAATTAATAACTATTTATCTGAACTAACACAAGGACGAAATGTATTTTTTCATTAAAAAGATGTATTATCTGGCAGAGCTCTGCTAGATATTTAATATTCCAGCGATAAAAAGTAAGCGGCTAGGTTCTAGCGAGTAGGTGGCAAGTTTTTTTTTCAACTAGCCTGGACGAGGCCTTTCTGAGCTAGCCGTAATGTAACACTTTTACGAATGAGAGAAATTTTTCTTTCCATGGCAAATTGCGTGCGAAGTTTTTTTCTGTCATTTTTACAAAATTGACTTTGGTGTAAAAGGTTAGTTACGGAAAAATGCATTTTTACTGTATGGTGTTGTATTAAAACTGTGGCTGACTGAGCGAACAGCCAGCTGGAGATGGATAGCTGGGAGCGGGCCAGCAGTTGCTGTGTGGAGATGCTGTTACAAGACACAGAAGCAAAGTCCAACTCAGTCCGCCAACTTACGAACAGTTGGTGTTGTACCAACCCATACCTGCAGTCGCCGCAGCTGCACTTCGCATCTTAGAGATCCTGTATATGTGAGGCATNTGGTGTTGTACCAACCCATACCTGCAGTCGCCGCAGCTGCACTTCGCATCTTAGAGATCCTGTATATGTGAGGCATAGTCGCCTCGAAAAAAGGTAATTTTTTTCCGCCAGCGGCGGCTACAGATTACGTTTCTTGTGGATGCCCTTCAACCTGATGTAAAGGAATATACGAACTTACCAGAATGCTCAAGTGGGAGATACTAAAAATAAATGGATATTAGATGTGGTAAGCTGGTGAAGGGGGCTTGAAGGGAGCCTACTAAATGTCTAATGAAATAAATAGTGTTTGATAGGGGAAGGGGGGAGCGAAGGTGACTGAATGGTGGAGGTTTGCCGACTAAACAGCCAAAGAAAATTGGCGAGGGTCGGTTGTGTGTATGTGCCAGGAGCATAGTCGCTCCACCCACCATCGAACCCCGGACCTCCTGCGTGTAAATCATTAAATAATTTTTTATCAATTTTATATATTTTTATTATTTATTTAAATTTTGTTTATATTTTTTAAATTATTTTGGGAATTTTTTGGTTTCAAGGAATATACAAGGTCTTGGACACGGAGTCAAGGTCATGGGTCATGGTCACCCGGATGCAATATGGCATCATCCAAGATGGCAACCGGCTAACCGGAATGACAGAGCTGGAAAAACCTCCTCCCTCCTCAGCCAGCAGCCGATGTGCCAGGACATACAAGACCACACTACTTCTATCGTTTACACAGGCCGTGTATAACACTTGCGCTTGNGCAGCCGATGTGCCAGGACATACAAGACCACACTACTTCTATCGTTTACACAGGCCGTGTATAACACTTGCGCTTGAATCATCATAAGAGTGAATAATAATATTATAGTAATAGCAAACAGGTTCTGTATGTATATATAGCCAGACGGTGCATCTGGTCGTGGTGTAGGGCAGAACATTCGAAAATAAACTGATAATATTCTCATATATTGTAAATTTTGATATAATTAAACAAGAATGTACTTTGATTCCGGGTTTTACATACCTCAATAAGCGAGGTATGCCCCAACTACTGACCGTAATAAATTATGCAGTAGCTCGGCTCGTGTAATTCCCTTAACTGGGACATGGAGTAATTAGAAACAAACGTACAAAATCACAGTTCCATTTGCGAGATGATTAGATTTAACCTGTGAAAAATGGCTGGTAAGCAAGATTAGTCACATATTGTTTCAATTATAAAATATTTTATCACTAGCAGCTTGTTANCAAAATCACAGTTCCATTTGCGAGATGATTAGATTTAACGTGTGAAAAATGGCTGGTAAGCAAGATTAGTCACATATTGTTTCAATTATAAAATATTTTGTCACTAGCAGCGTGTTACTTCATTAAACAGAAATGAAAAGAGTTTCCAAAAATGAAACATAGTGTTACGTGGTATATAAAAATAATCTAAAGGCATAAAATGTGAGCAATTTAAATAGACCTACGACAGGCAATGCCTAGCATTCTACCACGCACACTTTTTATTATGCTCAAATATAAATGGTTCCAAGTAGCATAGTAATAACAACATGTGAAATAAGGATGTTTTTCTAATATGCAAACAATATGTATTGCATCTGCTAGAGTAAAGACCTACTTAGCAAAAATTATGCCTATGGTAATGGTTGGCATATTTTTCTGCAACCTTAAACAAGCCTAATGTAAACAATCGATGATGGCTTGTCCATTATGCTATTACTAAAATAGTTTCATGTAATGTTAAATTCAAGATCGGTAATACTTATATCACCTGCTTTCATTTTGTGCAGGTCTTAGAGGAATTCTGGGAGTGACAAAGACAGTGCCATTTAGGGATGAGTTTCTTTTTTGACCAGCTTAAAAGAGAGAAGAAAAGGATGTAATTACCTAACAGAAAACTTTTGATTTGGAAATTGATGACGGACCCACTGTCGTGCATTAAAATTTTCCACACTGATCTACATGTTGCCGTATATTAACACGTTCTAGGAATATTAATTATAAGCATATATTTGCTTCACATACTTTTACGCAATACAGAAACATTTTTATAAAATGTTTTTCTGGTATCACAACATCAGCATTTAACCTTTTGTTTATGAACACTTTAAGTACATTAATTTATTATTTTAGAAATTTCAAATAAAAAAAAAACACATAGTTTAAGAAGTTGTTCTGTTACAGTAATTATATATTTTGTTTAAAATAAAGATTAATAAAAAGTGTTGTTACAAATTTCCTTGCGTTTATCCATGATCTTGAAGGATGAACAAATTGATAACAAAAAGAAGTAATGTAAACTCATAAAGCATTTACCATGTTATAAAATACACACGAGATTAATATGGTTGAACTGCTTTTCCATATAATATACATGTATATATAGTTATGTGAATCTCATTAATAATTATTGTTCTTATCACTGTATTTACACTAGTTATGTCACTTATTCTTCACTAATTAGCTATAGTATACGATCTCAATGCCCAATGCATTAAACTAACATAATAACATATGTCCACCACTCAAGCCTCAAGTCCAACTTTCCTACAATCCAGCCGGTCAGTCTCAAGTCTCTGCTACCCCGATGGTCGCACACTGCACTCGCTAGTCACTGTTCCGTCACCCGTCGTTCCAGTAATCACGAACTTGGTACTAATGGTCATTCTCGACTGTCAACATAGAAGCATACCGCGGATTATATAACTGAGAAGGCCTGGCCCAGAAGCTTCTTCGCACCTCAAGTTGCGCAGAGGGAGGAGATGACTAGAAATTTTTGGAACAGATACCACGTCATTCATTCTACCAGAGACGGTATTGACACCATTATCATCAGCGTTATAACTGTACGTGGGGTGACTCCTTCACCTTCTATGTGTGATGTCATTCTGGATTGACTTCACTATGCATGGGGTGAGGGGAAAAAACACACAGTAAAGCAGCCACATGTAACATTATAGAACCAGGATTATTGGCTTTACCTTATTGTTATTTCAAAAAGCATTTCATCTGTTTGCCTAAGCAATATACAGTCCACACGATTTCACATTTATTTATATCTACATTAAATGATACGCATAAATTTAATTTGGGGACATACACTACCCATTGTCGCATATTTTGGTTGGGCCAAAATTAATCCAATCTTTGCTTAAAATTTGGGGCATCGTTGGAAAAAAAACTCTCGGCTGGACATCAAAATGACTCTCGGAACTACGTTGGCCCAACATCATGTAATTAGTTGGATACCAATCATAATCAGTAATACACTGCTGGAAAATTAAAAATGAACACCCCTAAAGTGGTGATGTAAAAACACCATATGCGCATGGGGCACTAATAGAGGTCAGTATATGCAATGAATGACAGTGCTGTGATGTGGACAGAGAAGGAATCACGTACCAGTCATAACACCGCTGAGATCAATACAACTGTATTTGACTGGGTGGAATAGTATCTGTTGTTTCAAATATCGGCCTGTGTGTAGTAAGCATTGTAGATACACCACGGCGGCATAGACGACCACACTTCGTTTATTTAACGGACTTTAAACGAGGTCGTATTTTGGGGCTGAAAGAGGCGTTGGGAAATTCTTCGGAAGGATCATTCCGAATAATTGGCTAACGGGAAGGACGTGAAGTGTCTGCTAGGCATCATTGGTCTTTCCGGTGGTCAAACAATGATGCACATGCTCGTCAACCTGGTTCCAGATGGCAGCGGCATATTGATTCTCGCCTGGACCGCCGCAAAAGAACAGCAGTCATTGCTGATTGCACAGCGACCGCCGCACAGATTAGGGCCGTTGTTGCACCCAGGATGTCAGCTAGGATCATCACCAAACTTTTGATGGACGCTGGGAAACGATCAAGGGTGCCGCTCGCCAGACTTCCTCTTACACCTCAACACTGTGCAGCCCGCCTCGGATGGTGTCGCGAACGACGCTAATGGAGGGATGAATGGCTCGGAGTTTTGTTTAATGATGAGAGCAAGTTCTGTCTTGGCTCCAGTAATGCCCGTTTGCGAGTGCGGCGTCGACCGGGAGAGCGGCAACAACCAGAGTGCATACGGCAGCGATATACAGGACCAACTCCTGGCATCCTGGTCTAGAGGGTAATAGCCTACAATGGCCATACCCTTCTTGTGTTTGTTGAGGGAACATTTAACAGGGAATTTTACATCTAGAACAGCGTCCAGCCCATTATGTTGCCGTTCCTACAACGCTGAGGAGATGCCCTCTTCCAGCAGGATGCTGGAATGCCCGTGCCCACACGTCTCGTGTTACCCAACGCGTTGTCGAAAGGTGTTTGTCAACTCCCCTGGCCAGCACGATCAGCTGACTTTCTCCCCATTGAACATGTGTGGGACATTATGGGACGGCGTTTGGTGCGTTATGAAATACCGCCAAACAAACCTCCACCAATTCCAACAACAGGTAGAAATAGCATGGAACGCTATTCCCTAAAACGACATCCGAAACCTTAATGATTATATCTACGTACGACTGCAGGACTTCACCGTAGCTAAAGGCGGTTACACAACATACTAATATTGTTGTTCAAGACACTCTGTAGTCCCTGTCCATAGGTTTACGACCCTGTGTGATTCATTATCTTGTACAGTATACGACCTGTATAATTATTCAATTAAACCTCCATTCATGTAGGGCCATTATATCCGGGTGTTAATTTTCCATTTTTCACCAGTAAACTTTTTACGGCATACCCACCAATTATTTTTTACAATTTTCCAACATATGCTAACCTAATATGACAGAAACCCAATCAATAATTAACTTTGTTATTACATTGATTATTCCTAGTAATATGATAATTTGCTAACTAATATTATACTTTGGATATACTATCATTTGTGATTTGTTACACACAACGAATCATTTGTATAATTTGTTATGTTGGTCAAAACCCCAGTAACAAAATTTTGTTGGGCCAACATTGACCTTATATTTGGATCTACCATTGGGCCAGTGTGTGCATATTACGTTGGCCCAACGCCGAAATGTCCCTCGGTATTACGTTGGCCTAACGTGACTATGTTGGTTACCAACTGAAATACAAAATTGGGCCAAAATAATTGTATGTTTGTGTGCAAAATGATAATACAAGTGCCTTTTGTCTTTCAGAAATGTCTTTGAGTCATTTACCCACATTTAGCAATGTTTTCCTTAGATGGGTTATTGCATATATAGTGCTAACCAATAAACAACGTTCTGCCAACGAAGGTTACCAGTATTTTAAATAAATTTTACCTATAAGAACAATTTTTTTTATGCGTTAATTCTATTAGTTCTCACCAAGTCCCACTTTACATTACTACCTGGAAAATTCTCTTCGTGGATATCTGATTCTAACTCACGCCCTTTGGATTAGCGGCCTGATGTGTTATCCACTAGACTACTGTAACTTCTTGTCGTGTATTAAGAAATAGGTACGTATAATTATATTCCAGTTCAATACACTGTGTTATATTCTTTGTGTATTTAAGTCAGATTTTGCTTCTCTGAAAATGAATTGAAAACCTACCAGTTACAAACTGGTCCAACTAATGACACAACTAAAGAGAGCCAGTTTACTTTTAAAGAATCTCTTTGATAAAAACTGCAACCATTAAGTGAATGAAATGAGATATATGTGTGTTCCTAATCAGAAAAAAAATATTAATATCATATGAGAGCATAATGTCTGCAATAAAATGTTATCCCAACGTAACAAAAATTACCAGTCGCCAACTGTTATGGTCACAACATTGTCTAAACACATGAGAAACGTAACACAGTTTAATAAAAATGTACATTAAGTAATTCTTTGTAAGTTGTGAATATTAATATGTTTTTCAATTGAAAACGATTATTTTGTACTACTGGCTTTTTGTTGGTTGTAAATTGTTGGCCCAGTAAAGTTACACATTGCATTCCAAATGCCGATAGTATGTTTTCCGACAAGGACACAAGACATAAACAAGGAAGCCAATATTAAATGTGACATAGTTTGTGTGTTTAAAACATTGATATTGAACAATGATACGAAAATATAATGTTATTTCATTAAATGTATGGCAATTTCCTTTGTTGACATAATGTTGGTTACACAATGTTGGCCCAACAGAAATTTACATACCAAATGAAAACAGGATGTTTTCCGACAAGTTACCAACACATCACCAACGAAGTCAATTTTAAATAAGACATTGTTTGTGTGTTAAACATGTTGATTTAAACAACGATACTATTTTGTAGTGTTATTTCATTCCAAACATGCCAATTACCTTTATTGGCATAATGTTGATTACACAATGTTTGCCGAACATATATTTTAATATAAAATGCCAACGCCATGTTTTCCAAGTAACCAACACATCTTCAAAGATGCAAATTTAAAAATAAAACATGGGTTGTGTGTTAAAAACATATTTTAAACAATATTACGAAATTGTGGTTTTCTTTCATCAGGAATATGGTAATTACCATTGTTGGCATAAAGTTTGTTAGACAATGTTTGCTCAACTTAACAATTACTACCAATTACGAACTGTTGTGTTCCCAACATTGACATGACGTACAAACAACTGATCAAATGTAAAGGAAAATATCTCAGGAGATAAAGTACCTTCATATTATATAAAATACAAGAAAGTGGCACTGTTTTCATTCAAAAAGTCTCTACAATAGTTTTACATAAAAAGTTTGTTTCCCAACGCTGTCTCGACAGAAAAACATACATAATTAAAACAATATGTTTGCGAACTTGTTACCAACCAAAAACCAAACATTAAAAATTACAATTGCAATTGGTTATGATATTTTCTGATGTAGTTACATCACAGTCGGGAGGGTGCTACATAATCCCTTAACATTTTCGTGTTAGAGAACATTAGTTGGCATTTTCCGTTGAGCTAACTTTGTATTGATGTGTGTGCTCCAATCCAACATATAGCCAAACTTTCCAACCAAGTGCCAACGTAGGTTGATACTGGGGAGATAAGGTTGGGTTTGGGTCGCAAAACAATGTTGGCCCAACGCACACACATTTACAAAACACCAACCGTTGTCTTTCACACGTTTATCCAACGTTCCACCAACACATTAAAAATATCCACATTCTCTATTTAAACAGATTTTCTTAATTTATTTATATAAATGTATTTTATTGTATGTTTTAACATAATTTTCAATAAATATATTAGGTTGGATTTAGGTTGACAAACAACGTTGGCCCAAAATCTATTTTATATAACATTCCTACACAACATTTGCCAACCAATTTCCAACGGCGACCCTACAAATGTTGCTAGAGGGGACATGCTGTATGTTTTAGATTTTTCTGATTTAGTGAAATCATTTTCTTCATAGTGCTAAGTTACTTCACATAATACGTAAGGTAGAAACGTGTTGGCATAATGTTTATTGCCGAATGTTGGCCCATCATAAAATAACATACCATTCACCAACATTGAAACAACATATGACTAAATAAGCATATAGCACATAATAATTATCTTGCATCTTGAAAACCTTTTATGGTATTTAACTCCAACTTCATTAGGAAATATTATTTTCATAATTTGATATTATTTGTTGTTTGCACAACACTGGCCCTACAAAAGAACACATACCAAATACCAACAGTATGTTTCCCAACTTGTTACCAACAGTTTACCGATCATTTTAAAGTTAAAAAAAATACATTTGCGGTATGTTCTGGTTTTTTCTGATTTAGTGACATGATTTTCTTGAGATTGCCAAGTAACCTCACAAAATGTCCATGGTAGAAATTTTTCGTCGGCATGTTACGTTCGTCTAACGTTGTTTTAATATTCGTATTCCAACCCAACGTTTAGCCAACCTTTCCAACCAAATTCCAACCGTTTACCCATCGTACTTTGCTGCTGTGGACATAGGCCTCTGTATAGGCCTGTACCTAATGCGTGATTGTGGTTCGCGACAGCTCAAACAATGGAATTGTTAACATTAATTATGCAGAATTTATTCGTATAAACGTTGTGTTATAATTAAATATAGTGATATCAAAGCCCTCCCCATGATCTATTAGCTGTCACAGATACCGTATTCTGAAATTCAGCTTGTATTGTTCATGCTAATATTATTTATTGTTGGATATTCGGGGCGTTATACAGAGTGGGTAGATAAAAAGGCAAATTTTTCAATGTTTTGTAAAGGTTTAGTCATATTCTTTCAGATAGAGAGATAGAAAGAGAGAAAGTGCGAGAGAGATATCCATAGATCAAAGGCGGCCAAGGATTCAGAAGGATGTGCAAAGACTTGTACGAATATTCTCCCTTACCGTATACTTTTCCATATCGATCAACCATATTCAAGACCTTTAAACTTTGAGACCATCTTTCACGAGCAGAACCACATACCCACGCCAGCCCTCTCTTTTATTCATCTTCCTTTTCTTTGTGATAAAATACTTGTAAATTTATTTGAAGACTGTCTAGCACCGGCAGCGAGTTTACAATCTCCGGCAGTTGTTATGAGTTGCGAGACGGATATGGATTGGTTGAAATATGTAAACTGCTTTTTGTATATAAGGCACTGGCGATAAATTTTTTTCGGTATTACAATCGGGGTATAAGTTATTTGAATTTGTGTTTGAATGCACAAATGTCTTACGGTTGTCTTACATAAAATTCTAAAATTCTTCTACAATCTGTATTTGTTTACTTTTGTAAAGGAAATAAATTTACGTATAGTTACAATAGACGCTAAAAACGTTTCAATTTATTCGTCCTTGTTAACAGGAGAAACAGAGGGGGAAAGCAGTGCATCGTAAACATTTGGATACTTTCATGTCTTGCAAGCGAACAAATCAACAATTCACAGCACTTGGTTACCTCGTTACGTGGAAGAGTTCAAATTACTGCTGCACTCGTGAGAAATGAAAATTTGAATTAACTTTAGGAAATAGTTTGTGATTAAATTATTACTCGTGCTTGTGCAACAAACTACTGTAAAGAACGATTACTTAACAAATTACAAGAAACGGTTTTACGAAAAAACCCCAATGAACCGAAGACAAAACTACAGGTAACATATTTTAATATTTTATGCATAGAGGTAAAAATTCTGATATACTACCAGACAATTAACAAATTTAAGTTAAGAAATTCGCAAATTTATAATGTTTTCTTGGAATTAATTTTAATGCCTTTTTCAGTTTTCTTTTAATTTGTGAAATAGAATGCAATATTGGGCCCATGGAATATGCTCAGGACTCTTGTGCTCAGATAAATAAAATGCAAAATATTCTGAATACCCTCCACTCTGGTTAATGGAAATACCAGGCACAATACACCATAACATATAAAACCTATGGTTCGATATTTGGAAGCAATCTATTAGTGTGTTGATCGTGTAGCAATAGTTATGTTTGTATTCACTAACTCTATAATAAAATATAAATAGTAATATTTTTATTACGTACTATTGAAACAATAATAAATAAAAAAACAAATCCTCAAATTGAAGTAATTAGATAAGAAATAAGAAAATTAAA
Organism: Clitarchus hookeri; assembly: GCA_002778355.1. Classification (NCBI taxonomy): domain Eukaryota; kingdom Metazoa; phylum Arthropoda; class Insecta; order Phasmatodea; family Phasmatidae; genus Clitarchus; species Clitarchus hookeri. The sequence goes on from NQII01004359.1 coordinate 142,370, forward strand.
ATCAGTCAAAGCAACATTCCTCCACTCTGGTTAAGGGAAATACCAGGCGCAATATATCAAAACATGAAACACCCATTGTTTGATATTTGGAAGCAATCTATCAATGTGTTTATCGTGTAGCGATAGCACGCTATATAGTTATGTTTGCATTCACTAACTCTATATTAAACTACAACTAGTAATTTTTGCATTGCGTAATACTGAAACAATAAGAAAAAATTAAATAAAATCCTCGAATTGGAGAAATTACACAAGAAATAAGAAAATTAAAATCAGTCAAAGCAACAAAGTGGGTAAATGTGAGATATGGTAGATATTTCAAGGCGAAAGTCTCAGAAAATNTAAAAATTCTGATATACTACCAGACAATTAACAAATTTAAGTTAAGAAATTCGCAAATTTAAAATGTTTTCTTGGAATTAATTTTAATGCCTTTTTCAGTTTCCTTTTAATTTGTGAAATAAAATGCTATATGTGGCCCATGGAATATGCTCAGGACTCTTGTGCTCAGATAAATAAAATGCAAAAATCTTCTGAATACCCTCCACTCTGGTTAACGGATATACCAGGCACAATACACCATAACATGTAAAACCTATGGTTCGATATTTGGAAGCAATCTATTAGTGTGTTGATCGTGTAGCAATAGTTATGTTTGTATTCACTAACTCTGTAATAAAATATAAATAGTAATTTTTTTATTACGTACTATTGAAACAATAATAAATAAAAAAAAACTAATCCTCAAATTGAAGTAATTAGATAAGAAATAAGAGAATTAAAATCAGTCAAAGCAACAAAGTGGGTAAATGTGAGATATGGTAGATATTTCAAGGCGAAAGTCTCAGAAAATTGTTTATAATTAATCGATATAATAAAACTTTTGCCGTATCATGCATTCGTAAGATGTAGCACATGAATCACATTTATAAACATGCTGTCTAGCCATTATATACCTTCAGCACCTTCTAAGAAGATGAAACATTGTTTATATGAAATCCTATAATTTTATAGAAAAGGATTAAAAAAAAGTTTCTTGTTCACTTTGATATCACCACACTATTTTTAAATTCAGAGAATAAAATTTTAGGTACATAAAAATTATGGCCACGACTATTTATGGACAATCTTTTAAAACTGTTTCATTCTCTGTGATATTTATTTTTAAAAGTGAGACAAGCTAGTATGTGTTATAATAACGATGTGCTTAAATAAATAAAAAAAAAACACTGTATGCCTAATGCTTTACCTTATAAGGGAACCCCATTTCACCAAGCAAGAATACTTTCTCTTTTCGCGCTAATAGATAGTGCATAACAAATATAAAACCATATGCGAATACCCAGCAACTTCGTTTTATAAAACATTTCCCTTTAAAACGAAAACCAAAAAATTCGACATTATGCGTAACACCATTGATTTCTGCACAAAGTTCATCTGTGAAACGTGAATTAAAACAGGTAAAATCTCTTATCTATGAAAATGTACGTACGGTATGTACATGTACAATGTAATTATTAATTGGAAAGAAGGGCACACATTAATTTTAAAGATTTTAATGGAAAATACGATTTTTTAAATTACTAAATCTTAGTTGCATTTATCGCGGCACTTCATTAAGACAGATACATAAAAAATTAATAAAAATTGTGGTTTTCAGTTTGGCAAACAATAGTTTAAGTTTAATAACACTGCTGCTTTCATCTCTTTCAAAATCTCTTAACTCACCAACCAGAATTTCGAGGAGATTTCCGCAATCTCTGAAATATATCCTAAAATACAATTAAACTGAGCTTCCCATGTAAGAGTATGGAAGAGGAGAAGAGTTCACTAGTAGACGCGGAAGCCAATCAACATCGAGCATGAAAGAAAATTGGATGAATTCCAAGGTAGGAAAGATTGTCTGTCAGATGTGATAAGAGAATATAGCTATTAATGAGATAGCTTTATTTATATCTAAAAAATTTTACGATACTGAACATTGAAGTGTTTGTTGTACTTAAAGTAAGATGAAATATTACATACTACATAGAAGCAGGGCGCAATATTCCTTTGTTTTGTGATATTCTTTGGTTCCAGTAGTTTGGGTTGATTTGATGGTGAACATTATGCTCCATACTGGCACTATAGTTCCTTAAAATTAATTTTATTTTTCCTGAATCAACTTGTTGAATTTTTATATTTCTAATTGTTTTAATTACTCTACCCCATCTCCCCTGTTTTCGAGTGATAATACTTACCGTGTGTTTAATATATCAATATATTGAAGGACGGTTATTTATACCTAGAGGCGGAGTCGTGTTTGGAACCATAAATTATCGCCCTATATTGTCACAATTACTATAGCAGAAATATGTATTTTCCGGAGTTAAAATATAAAAATAAATTACACTGTGTTATATACTGGAATATCTGCGGTAAATTGTAAACATTATGCCGAATTCGAGCAGCAAAACCATAGTCACGATATACAACAACAAGCAAAATGTGATAAGAAAAGGAAAGAACCGCCGTGGACTGTATTTATTATGTCGTTTCTCAGAAAATTTGAAGCATCTTATGGCAAAAGTTTCACATCTCCGTCGCTCATGACGTTTTCAGTTCCACGGCGAAGAGAAGCATAGCGGAAGCTTTATGCAACAAGGTCGGTACATCTCGGATTAAGGAGAACGCAGGTCAAATTAATTATAATATCTTCAGCAATAGGAGTTGAGAGATTTGGGCGGCTCTCAACGAGGTCTTGAGATCCGATGATGGTGGAATGAGGTGAGAATGCAAGACCGGTGGGGGGGGAGATCCCCGAGAAAACCCGCCGACGAGCGGCACCGTCCGGCACGATTTCCACTTGCAAAAATCCGGGAGNTAAAATCAGTCAAAGCAACAAAGTGGGTAAATGTGAGATATGGTAGATATTTCAAGGCGAAAGTCTCAGAAAATTGTTTATAATTAATCGATATAATAAAACTTTTGCCGTATCGTTCATTCGTAAGATGTAGCACATGAATCACATTTATAAACATGCTGTCTAGCCATTATATACCTTCAGCACCTTCTAANCATTCGTAAGATGTAGCACATGAATCACATTTATAAACATGCTGTCTAGCCATTATATACCTTCAGCACCTTCTAAGAAGATGAAACATTGTTTATATGAAATCCTATAATTTTATAGAAAAGGATTAAAAAAAAGTTTCTTGTTCACTTTGATATCACCACACTATTTTTAAATTCAGAGAATAAAATTTTAGGTACATAAAAATTATGGCCACGACTATTTATGGACAATCTTTTAAAACTGTTTCATTCTCTGTGATATTTATTTTTAAAAGTGAGACAAGCTAGTATGTGTTATAATACCGATGTGTTTAAATAAAATTAAAAAAACACTGAATGCTAATGCTTTACCTTATAAGGGAACCCCATTTCACCAAGCTAGAATACTTGCTCTTTTCGCGCTAATAGATAGTGCATAACAAATATAAAACCATATGCGAATACCCAGCAACTTCGTTTTATAAAANCGCTAATAGATAGTGCATAACAAATATAAAACCATATGCGAATACCCAGCAACTTCGTTTTATAAAACATTTCCCATTAAAACGAAAACCAAAAAATTCGACATTATGCGTAACACCATTAATTTCTGCACAAAGTTCATCTGTGAAACGTGAATTAAAACAGGTAAAATCTCTTGATCTATGAAAATGTACGTACGATATGAACAATATAATTATTAATTGGAAAGAAGTGCACACATTAATTTTAAAGATTTTTATGGAAAATACGATTTTTTAAATTACTAAATCTTAGTTGCATTTATCACGGCACTTCATTAAGACAGATACATAAAAAATTAATAAAATTGTGGTTTTCAGTTTGGCAAACAATAGTTTAAGTTTAATAACACTGCTGCTTTCATCTCTTTCAAAATCTCTTAACTCACCAACCAGAATTTCGAGGAGATTTCCGCAATCTCTTAAATGTNAATCTCTTAACTCACCAACCAGAATTTCGAGGAGATTTCCGCAATCTCTTAAATGTATCCTAAAATACAATTAAACTGAGCTTCCCATGTAAGAGTATGGAAGAGGAGAAGAGTTCACTAGTAGACGCGGAAGCCAATCAACATCGAGCATGAAAGAAAATTGGATGAATTCCAAGGTAGGAAAGATTGTCTGTCAGATGTGATAAGAGAATATAGCTATTAATGAGATAGCTTTATTTATATCTAAAAAAATTTACGATACTGAACATTGAAGTGTTTGTTGATACTTAAAGTAAGAAGAAATATTACATACTACATAGAAGCAGGGCGCAATATTCCTTTGTTTTGTGATATTCTTTGGTTCCAGTAGTTTGGGTTGATTTGATGGTGAACATTATGCTCCATACTGGCACTATAGTTCCTTAAAATTAATTTTATTTTTCCTGAATCAACTTGTTGAATTTTTATATTTCTAATTGTTTTAATTACTCTACCCCATCTCCCCTGTTTTCGAGTGATAATACTTACCGTGTGTTTAATATATCAATATATTGAAGGACGGTTATTTATACCTAGAGGTGGAGTCGTGTTTGGAACCATAAATTATAGCTCTATATTGTCACAATTACTATAGCAGAAATATGTATTTTCCGGAGTTAAAATATGAAAATAAATTACACTGTGTTATATACTGGAATATCTGCGGTAAATTGTAAACATTATGCCGAATTCGAGCAGCAAAACCATAGTCACGACATACAAGAACAAGCAAAATGTGATAAGAAAAGGAAAGAACCGCCGTGGACTGCATTTATTATGTCGTTTCTCAGAAAATTTTAAGCATCTTATGGCAAAAGTTTCACATCTCCGTCGCTCATGACGTTTTCAGTTCCACGGCGAAGAGAAGCATAGCGGAAATATATGCAACAAGGTCGGTACATCTCGGATTAAGGAGAACGCAGGTCAAATTAATTATAATATCTTCAGCAATAGGAGTTGAGAGATTTGGGCGGCTCTCAACGAGGTCTTGAGATCCGATGATGGTGGAATGAGGTGAGAATGCAAGACCGGTGGGGGGGAGATCCCCGAGAAAACCCGCCGACGAGCGGCACCGTCCGGCACGATTTCCACTTGCAAAAATCCGGGAGTGATCCGGCCGGCGATTGAACACGGTTTGCCTTGGTGGGAGGCGAACAGCCTAGCCGCTCAGTCACCGCGGCCCCTTTCAGCAATAGCAAAAGCAATTGTATTGCTCCTCTGTTATTAAGCCTAAAAGTCTGTGCTGATTGCTATTCATTCTTTTCCGTCCGCAGGAAATAAAAACATTCTCTGGGTGAGTAACTGAAAATCATCGATCACGTGAAAAAGGAGAGACAAAAACGACATAAAATGTATATGGTACAGCTGTTTTTTTCATCCGCATCCCCAACCGATGAATGTAGAAAACAATTTCCATTCCTTTCACAATCTTGTGTTCGCCAGGCGGCGTGTGCTTTCTCGCCGCTGGGGGTATCTTGCACTCCCTCCCACGTTCGGAAAAGATATACACCGTTTGTATTAAAACGGTGGGAAATGTTGAGGTTTGTATTTGTAAAATTCCACGAGCCGTTTATCCGTCGTTCAGTTTCCTATAAACCAGGAGAAACACTTCATTGACTAACACGAAGTGTCTCTCTTTGAAACTTGACAATTGATTTGATTTACAAACAGACATATTAAAGACGCTCATCAGTAATCAGATGACTGCCTTAAAACTCACATACAAATAAGTAGATGAGAGAGAGTTTCATGAATAATTTATTTTTTCTATTAGTTAAAAGCTATTTTCTGGTGTAACACTGGATTACGTACTGACTGGCCAGTACACTTACATGCTGTCATGCCGTTTAGTTAAAACTGCGTAGAAATACATAGCAAGTAAAAAGATTTTCAGAATAATTCCCCATAGTGGTCTATTTCATGTGAAGTTATCGATCCTGCCATACTGAGTAGTCGTAAATGGCCAAAAAGTCTTTACTGTACATCCTTTCAATAAATCGTGATATGTTACCATTTTTCCGTTTATTTCACATACCGAAGGAAGAAAATAGCCCATTCGTAGTAGGTCAGTCTTTTCTTTACCTTCGCGTTACTATATGTTGGCACGTTATAACGAAGTTAGAACGACACACGCGTAACGTATAATTCGTCAAGAGAAATTAATGCATATGTATTATAATATTACTAAATAATAAATGTTAGCTTATTCTGAGACCTGAATTTCATGCACAGTTGCCTACAGGGTTTCACGTATACGGCCTACGTGCATTCACCGGTTGAATATATTTTTCGCTACTCTTAGAATCACCTTACGATAAAGCGCTATTAAGTTGGCCTGTAACACTTCGCGTTTTCTTTCACCTGTAGGATAACTGTACACTCCGCACTCATATGTCTGTACACTAGCTGCTGTCCCAGTGAGTAGCCAATTTGACTCTTGACCACTAAGCACAGGATTCGGTACTTGTTTTCTTGCAGGCGTGGCATTGGTTCAGTCTCTCCTAGAGATATAAAAAGCTAGCTCAAAGAGTATAATTTATATGTTGCCCTGAAAGGAATACGCGATAGTTTACGAATTCTGGCTGTGAGCGGATTTAAATAACGTCTCCCGATATTCGCTTTATCAAGTTTCTACTGCATTTCCCACAAGATGGCCAAAGCGACAAGGAGTTATCATCCAGATCCCATTTTACAGCGCGTTGTTACGGTTTGGTCAGGCCTTAGCTGAACGGCTTGCCTGATCACACCTTCAAACATAAACGAGCGGGATTGTAACGCCGCCATTTGGTCGTCGACAGTTGCAGAAATCCCCTCCACCGTTCACTGAGTGCGGCCACAGAACCACGTGCTTGATATAGGCCGTCGTTAACCATCTCGTCGTCGTCAGTCATCATTAGTCCTTTGGGCGACCCTACCAGCAAAGCAGACCAGGAAGGTGGGTGTGTCCGGCCGTCGCTAACCGCCTCGTAGAATCAGCCTCCGGCAACATTAACAAGGTGATGACGTTCCGGTTAGGGTTATTTAAAATGGCGTAAGTGAAATATAATGATTAATAATATTAAATTCAATGTAAAGCTCCCCCGGTCAATGGTAACATAAATAGTTATTGTAAAAGCGTAATTGTAATAAAACCCCTCTTATACTGTTGTACTCTACAATATAATGAGCAATTATTTGAGATACGCCCCCAGCATACTCTCAAGTACGAATTGGCTGAAAAGCTAGTTCGTAACAGCGTACATTCGGGTACTGAGTACGTAAGTATACAGAGACAAAATGGCGTAGTGATTCCTTTGTTACGGGCTTACCTATTCGCCCTACTTGCTGCGGGGCGGGGGGGGGATTCTCAAAAATTCCTCGTGTCTCATTGGCTTACTGCAAACTGTGAAAGTTCCCCTAATGGCTGGGCGTGCCGGCTGGCGAGCATGTCAAGTACGCCGATTGGAGAACGGCGTTGCACGCCGTATGGCAGAGTACTTGATGAACCAGAACTTAAACAGTAGTTGCGTATACTGCCAGCTCCAGCTGCGCACGCCAGGAAAATGGCCTCATTAACAAACAACCGTTCGCCTATCAGATCATGGTAACTCAACCGTCAGCCGGCAACCAAACCAAAAGGCACTGTTTTTTTAAAATCTGTTTCTATCCTACCTTCAAACCAAGAGGAGGGTCGGATGTCCTACTTAAGGATGGGACCTGAGTGCGTCTTAGGGCTAAGCCCCGCGCGCCTAGACATGCAGGGAAGTTTCTAACTACAAGGGCTCGTGCTCGAGGCTTTACCTCGAGTTGGGCGAACATGGACGCTATGGTTACCTCTCATACTCACTTCAAATGATCTACAAAGGTAGGCTAAAAGCGGCACACATACCGTAAACAAACTTGTGGACGCTGGTTTACGGTTGCTCGTCCGCATCGTAACTTCGCAAGGCCCTCAGGGCACAATCGGGGCATCTATGGTCTGGATCCCAAGCGCACAGGCGCACCTCGGGTCACGGTGCACTTCCGCTTCGCACAAAAAGAGAGAAGCGGCCGGGGGGGTGGGGCGTACAGCCCCAAATGTTTACAAGTATACGAATACGTGTTAGGCTAATCGGCTGGCAACTTACCCATCCTCTATATCACCGAGACAAAAGAGTACACTTCGCAGCAAACAGTAACCAGTCGGACACAGAGATCATTCTCAGAGCCTCGTGCAGCCATTCGAGTGGAGTGAAGACATTTGGGCTGCTCTTAAGGGAATTTATTACCTACCAGCTGGCAGCTGCGAAATTTAAATAGGAAATCCCACGTTAAGGCAATTTCGCCCCAGTGTGTTAATCTTATACAGGCGTTAAAAAAAAATGTATTCTTCACGAATTTTTTAGGTTAAGTTCCCTACGGCAGAGATGTTTCCACAACATGTATATCCCGTTTGCAAGGATGTGTTTCAATTTACGTTTTAAAAAAAAGTACATACTGCCTATTTATATTGAAAATATACGTTCGTAGGGATCTTCTCCTAAAAAATTCGCGAATAATACATTTTGTTTGAAACGCCTATCCTTAAAATTAACGCACTGAGGCAAAATTTCTTTAACATGGGATTTCCTATTTTAATTTTGCAGCTGCCAGTCGGTAGGCAGTGCCTTCAACATCGAGGTCTTGATAGCCGATGAGGGTGAAAGGGGATGAGTATAGAGCAGTGCCAGACTGCAAGGGTGGGGTTTATGGGAGATCCCCGAGAAAACCCGTCGGCCAGTGGCATCGTCAGGCACGATATCCACGTGCAAAATCCGGGAGTGACCCTGCCAGAAATCGAACTTGGTTCGCCTAGGTGGGAGTCGAGTAGTTGGACCGCTGTATCACCGCGGCCCCGCAGCCTTTCAAGGAACGTGTAAGTACGCCCGCGAGGACTATGTAGATGCGCGTTCAAGGTCAACAAGCCAGGGAGAGATATGGGCGACAATAATACTCACCCCTAACGCCTCATCGCTCCTACTGGCGAGGCGTTCACTGTTTACGTCAAAATGCTGTACTGTGAAAATTGCAGCGCGTATCAAAAATATTCATACATTTCACAAGGCTTATAACTTTTACACGCATGCTCATAAAACTTCCGGGTGGATTTTACAATACGTAAAAGTATACAAAGTTTTAATTTACATTTTCATAAATTTTCAATGTGCCCTCCCCCACCGGACGCACGGCATATGTCCAAACGGTAGTCAAACTCGTCCCATACTCGTGCGAGCATGTCAGGTGTTGCCACAGCCACTGCTGTTGCTATGCAGCGTCGCAGTTCAACCACAGCTGTTGGAAGGCGAGGCACGTAGACGGTGTCTATCACAAACCTCCACAAGAAAAATTACACTGACTGAGATCAGGCGACCTTGGAGGCCAGTGGTGCAATGCGCGATCCGTAAGCCCCTTACGGTCGATCCATCACTCAGGAAGCTCAATGTTTAGAATGTTTCTGACATGCAGTGGCCAGTGCGGTGGTACTCCATCCTGATAAAAAAGGAAACTATCGTAATGTTCTCGTAATTGTGGAAACAGCCAGATCTCCAACCTATCCATATATGACATTACCGTAACGAAGTTTTCTGGGAAAAAATAACGGACAGTACACCTGCTCTCAGGAAACGGCGCAAAACACGTTCAGCTTTGGAGAATCTCTCTCATGCTCGACCCTGATATCTGGCCGCGGTTTTCCCCATATTCGTGCATTGTGGCGGTCCACTTTTCCACTCCTTAAATAGAACGTGACCTCGTCACTGAACACCAAATGTGAACAAAAGCTTTCATTGTCCATCTCCATGGCCAGAATGAATTCACAACTCAAGACGTCGTTGTTTATCACCATCACGAAGGGCTTGTAGGACTTGAATCCTGCCTGGTTTGATAAACAATCGTGTCCGTGAAACACACCAGACCGTCATATGAGAGATGGCCAGCTCTCGGCTGCCACGTGGCGTGGACTTATGTGGGCTCCGTAGAAAACTCTGCCGGATACGCACTACGTCTTGTTCAGGCACACGGGGTTGAACTGTGGACATCCCCTTACAAATAACCGGTCTCCTGAAACAGCTCGTGCTACCGCCAGGTTCTCTGCGCAATGGGAGGTGCAGTGCCATACTGTCGATGGGAATCACGCCGCACAGTTATAACTGACTCACGCTTGTTGAAACAGAGAACATAAAACACTTTTTGTTGCTGTGTTATCGCCATCCCGACGCACACAGAACAAGTGCGCTAGCAGCACCAGCTGTAGCGCCACCAGGGCGACACCTACCGGCAACCAAGTGAACCAGCGACGTGCAACATGCGCCAAGGGTCACTTTACATGTCGATGCGTATCTTACAATTTACCACGAGGCCCTATCTTCATTCATGTAAACGTTATAGCATTGTGAAATCGGATTATTCTTTCAGTTAGATGCTGTTGATATGTAACAGTTTGACTTTATTACACGCGATGTATTAAACTGCGTGCGTATAATCGTACTTTCCTGGTACCACTTAAGAAAATGCACAGAAAAACTTTAAAATTGCGAAATATAACCATTTCCACGGAAGTTTTTCTTCTTTTTCCACAAATACACTTTATGTGGTAAGATAAAAATATATTGACAATGAAAAGTTCACTTTTTTTTTGTCGAAGATCGTAATTCCAGATTATTTACTTAACCGAGATACACGTATTCGCGCAAACAGCGATTTCACAGAAAATGTTTCAGAACATGGACCTTCCATAGGAAGCGTCATGGCGTTTCGCCTCTGTGCGCTTATTTACTGTGTGTTTGTGTTCTTACGTCCTCTGCGAGTCAGGCGAGATGCACGCGATATGTGCAGAACGTCGCCCTTGCAGAAATCCACCGCCGCCACATTTTCAGTTCCGATACGCGCACTGGCCCTGCCCCGGGAACGCCCGGGGAGGAAGAGGCCGCGGCTTGGCTGGAGCCGCGCGGCAGACATGTTCTCGACGTGACGTGTAATTTGCGAGCGGGGTGACCTCGCGAGCTGGAACGGACAAAAGCGAGGGAAGTTCGCCGCGGATTGCGGGAGGGAGGGTGTAAAGGGGGAAAGAGACGGGGACAAAAAACCACCGGCGTCGTCGTCGTCGACGTGAGAATCTGCGCTGCAGGCCACGATGATCTCGCTAACGGACGTTCGTCGCTGGACCGCCCGGGGGAAATACATGCACAGCGCGGACGCACTCGCTCGCTGACGAGCAGTTCCGAACGAAAGTCACGTTTCCACCTTTTACACCCCCACCAGCCCCCCCCTTTTCCTGCAGGACTACGCCGTAAAGTAATCAGAAACGTGTTAACAGCACACGGACCCCGGACATTACTTCTTCCGCGTTCGAGGCACAGAGCGATAAGGGCGACATTACCACGCGAGCCTGGCGCCCCGTCGCTCCTACGCGCAAGGCGTTGAACATGCTTACATCGTCACGCTTCCCTATGCGAATCAGGTCTGCAACAGCGGGACTTCAGAACACGCGACGAAAGCTCACAAGTGTAACTACGAGTGTTCGGTCTTACTTTTCTCACGCCTCCTCACGAAACTCCGCAGACAAGCACTATAACTTATTTTTTTAATCATCATATTTTTATTTTGAAAACTCTTATTATGTTTTAAAAAAACCACATCGAGAGGCCTAACGTAGATGGTTTAGATCGTAATCAAATGGTATTTGCTGAGGTAGGCCTAGGCTTCAACGCGTAAACTACAAATATACAGATTATACGTACGGAATACTAACTCTTAAAGGTATCGGACACCAAAAACTTAATTATTTTATATTTGTACCAAATATTTTTCAACTTGTATGCATTCTATGTGTTGCCATTTTCCTAGAATAACACAATTTAACATTATATTTTTTTGGTATAATTTGACGTCAAATCCAAATGTTTTCCGTTTCGCTACAGCCATAATAACAAATACTAACAAAGGTATATAAATGAAAAAAAATTAAAACGTAATGTTTTTTGTATTCCAGTATGTATGCACCGTTTTCAAAGACTNCGTCAAATCCAAATGTTTTCCGTTTCGCTACAGCCATAATAACAAATACTAACAAAGGTATATAAATGAAAAAAAAATTAAAACGTAATGTTTTTTGTATTCCAGTATGTATGCACCGTTTTCAAAGAGTTAAAAACCTTTTTGAACGAAAAATATTCAGTGACAACTGACTGAACCCAAATTCCATAGACGATACTGAATATTGCACTCGCAAATAAAACGGAGATCATAATAAATCTACAAGATAATAATAACATTTAACAGGAACGTTTCTAGCGAGAAACTTCCTCTAACGGCCAAACTGGCTAACAAACAAAACGCCTAACGAGAAAGGAACCATTACACAGCAACTGTCATTTTAATGTTCGTTAGCGGAGTCCGTCCCGTTTTAACATAATGTGCATTGATGATGTTAAGCTACAATAATTCTATCTATACAAATTATTGTAACTTTTGGTATTTAAAAGTAAACGTTAAATTATTAAGGGGAAGCNCTACAATAATTCTATCTATACAAATTATTGTAACTTTTGGTATTTAAAAGTAAACGTTAAATTATTAAGGGGAAGCATGCTAAGAGGTAGAACGAATTGGGTAGGTTTGACTATCGTTGTATTAACTAAATAACAGTTACAGCTCGTAACAATAAATATTAGTTAAATGTGGGAGCTTGGAAATATATTAAAATGTTGATATACGTTTATGTTATTCTCATATATTGTTAAGTCACGGAACATTTTTTAAATATTTATGCTATTTAAACGGAACGTCTACGCGTTAATCCTGGCTCCGAAGGCTAATGTCTGTAGACGTATTACGGAGGTCGGCACACCCCATCTCCTGACGTCTTCATGGCGCAGTGTCCCGGCGACAAAGACGACGCCGTCTACCGTGCTTCCTGCCCTCATATCGGGCGCGTGTCGACTTCCAAGCGGTCACGCCTTCCAACCACAGGTGGGGGGATTACTTTTTGTTGTTGCTATGGAATCCACGGCTCGCGTCCCAATTACCGGCGGCATGTTTGGAACGTGATCAGGCTGGCAAGGCCTGGTTGCAGTAACATAACAAAACGTTGAGCGCGGCTGCCACAAAAATTTATTAATGTTGTTATGAATCCAACATTTTCCTAAGCAAGAATCAGAGAATAATGCTGCTATAGACGCACGTGAAGAAACTTCACTTTTCGTACGTTCCTGCCACGCCGACGAACAGGTGTGATAAATTCAGGAACTAATAATAATAATGGCGTGTGGGGAGTGCACCCAGGGCAAGGCAAGACCCTCCCTCACTGCCAGAAAGGTCGACCCTGGGCATCCACTGCGTCATCCCCGGGCATGACATGAAATGAAACCCTAGAATATAGCGACACTGGAATGCTATTTCTTACAGTGTACCTGACGATAAGGAATTCTATCAGCTAGAAGTCGAGCCGCCTTTATTGTGGAAAAGCTTAGAATGTACCGAGCTCGCACCAACGTTATCACGATCGCCCGGGGTTAATCCCTGTGTTACGGACCACGTTCTAACAACTCCGCTATCCGCAAGGGAATGTAACATTCGTCAGTGTTGTTTCACTGTTTTTTGAACTCGAATAAACATTTCGAACAAACTGGCTGTTCGTCGTAGGAGCAGTGCTTTATTTAACTCTTCCTCGCCTTTTGTAACACGCATACGCTGGAGTTTAATGTTTTTTTTTTCTCCCTTCTACTTTTGTAAGCAGCAGAAACTGAACGTGAGCTATTAGGGTAAGCAGTTAAATGACTGAGTAACCGAAACGAAAACTTTTTTGTGCGTAAAAAAATTCAAAACAAAAAAAAAAAATGCAATATCTAATTTATATTTCTGAAGTAGATGGATTATATATGAGAGCGGGCAGCTGTCTGGAGNCAACTCCGCTATCCGCAAGGGAATGTAACATTCGTCAGTGTTGTTTCACTGTTTTTTGAACTCGAATAAACATTTGGAACAAACTGGCTGTTCGTCGTAGGAGCAGTGCTTTATTTAACTCTTCCTCGCCTTTTGTAACACGCATACGCTGGAGTTTAATGTTTTTTTTTTTCTCCCTTCTACTTTTGTAAGCAGCAGAAACTGAACGTGAGCTATTAGGGTAAGCAGTTAAATGACTGAGTAACCGAAACGAAAACTTTTTTGCGCGTAAAAAAATTCAAAACAAAAAAAAAAATGCAATATCTAATTTATATTTCTGAAGTAGATGGATTATATATGAGAGCGGGCAGCTGTCTGGAGNAAAAAAAAAAATGCAATATCTAATTTATATTTCTGAAGTAGATGGATTATATATGAGAGCGGGCAGCTGTCTGGAGAAAAATTACCCTGTTTCGCAGACTGAACTTATCATATTTTGACGAAAGAAGTAAGAAATAACGCAGCATGGACACGCCAACCAGTAATCAAAGCATCTACGCGCACCTCCATGTACGTGTTTATTTGTATATAGTCTATTCGCAGTTCCTTCACACTTTTTGAATTAAACTTTTGAAAAAACAACCCATGTAAGACGTGTTCGGTTGTTTCCTTATTATGTCCTATCACAAACATTTTATACTTGTGTTTACACAAAAGTCCCTTATTTTTTGCTAAATATAATTTTAACATATATTTTTATTAAATAACATATTATTTTAATTTATAATTAATATGAATAAAGACAGGAATGAAATAGGTGTGTTGGTAATGCCTAGTAAGAAATAGTTCTTATGGAAAATATTATTACACTGAGCGCGCACGAATGCGGTGCGTTGGCCCTCTAGTGTAACATTCTATGCTTTGTTTATATAAGGCTGAGGAATATCCTGGAAGCAGAACTTAAGCAGATCTTTACGGAAGTTGGAAGAAACCGTGAATGGACTATACATAAGTTTATCCGGGGTGGNAAGCAGAACTTAAGCAGATCTTTACGGAAGTTGGAAGAAACCGTGAATGGACTATACATAAGTTTATCCGGGGTGGTTTATGGTCTGTACTGACTGATGAACGAATTTTTTTTTTAACAGCCAGGACTACAGTGGTAGGTGTACACGTAAATAGTCACACGTTAGAACACGGGGGACTTTTAAAGAAAATTTACCATTGCAGCTGGTTAGTTAAGTGTGAAATAATGAAATGTTCTGCTATTTACTAGGGAATATACGTGTTTCGTACACCCTACGTTAAGCCTATGTGTACTGAACTCAGGACCGGTGATATGATTGGCGGACTGGGAAAAAGCCCAACTGGTATATTACGACCGCGATGCAAGGAAATATAAAGAGTATCGGCGATCGCAAATATCCCTTTGTTGAACATGTTAATCAAGTAAATCTTTCATATTTTATGTGTGTTCTTTTGTTTGTTTTAAGTTGCCAGCAGCATGTAAATTTTTTTATTTTTGTGTTATCAACAGTTATGGTCTGCATTTTTTATGGTTATGGGTGTCATAAAATGTATGTTATATACATCATGCTGCGGTTATTCCAACAGGTAATGAGCATAGACATCACCGGCAAAATTATACCCACAGAGCACATGTACACTTACTTTCCCTGAGTTTTCCCTTTATCCTGGTCTGGGATATTTCTTTCATGTTTCCGTTACTTTCCTTTTATTTTATGGGTTTCTCCCGTAACCTCCCGTTTCCATTGCTCAAGTGTTCCTGCTAATAGTTTCCTTTTTTATTTCCTTACATCTCTCTCTTCTGGTTTTATTGTTCATTTCGTGTCGTGTCTGGGGGGTTTAGGTTAGTTGTCCCCCTTTTCTTTTCACTTGCCACTATTTGTCTTTTTCAGTTCGCAACTGGTGTTCCTTGGCACACCCTGGATTGCAGAAGAGCGTATTTTTAGCGGAGGCATGTATAACTCTCTGTTGCGTGTTCACTGTTTATTTCTTTGAACTTATCACTGATTGTCAATAAAACGTTGTTAAATGAAATCATTCAATCATCGCCGGCAATGATTAGTCATGGCCGGCATGTTGTGTATTTAAGTTCCAGGAACTTCAGTTCACCATTTGTAGTGGTTGTTCTTCTGAAAAATTACTAAACTACAAAGACGTTAATATGGAGTCCGAGAAGACGTTAACAATACTGCAAGGAAAAGAAACTGGACAACTTCGAATTTCCAAATCAAAATCATCCCAGCATCTAATGGATCCTTGGGTGTCGTGTAAACAGACAGCAAGCCGAAGGAAAATAAATCGCTCTCGCACGTAGCGGACGCCCAGAATGGGCTATCAAAAGGTATAAAGACTAGATAAATGATTGCAACCAGATTGGAAGAAATTACGTTAAATCATATTCTGACATGTTCGACAGCTCACGAAACTTGGGCTAAATTAACCTCAATATTCGAACAAAAGTCGGAAGTTAGTATACATTTACTACAACAGAAATGCTTTTTTAATATGCAGACAAAGGAATTGCAAGTCGCGTTTCAGAGTTATAAGAGACTACATTTCATTTGAGACAAGCAGGAGAGCAAGTGTCTGACCAAATGTTAATAACAAAAGTTCTTATGTATTTCTCGTCGAAGTACAAACACTTTCGGACTACTTGAGAATCAGTCTTAAAAAGAAAGCAAAACCTAAATGAACTGCTTGGTCGATTGTTAATGGAAGAAGAGAGGCTTAAATATACGAATGAAGCTACTCTTGAAGAGACGGCATTAGCATCTATATATACAAGAGCATGTGGTTGTAACCAATAAAATAACTTATCATTATTTGAAAGAGGCAGTTATTTCTGTAAGAAAGATAATCTTGTCTGTTTCTACTGCCATGAACCAGGGCATTTCATAAGAAGACTGCCACATTCGAAAGAGGAAACAGAACAGTAATCCCATTCTGAAGTCCTTGGGTGTATGGCTTCATACAATACCTCAGTTACGGATTGTGAGAGTTGGTGTTTAGACAGTGGTGCTACAGACCACCTGACACGCCATCGTGAGTGGTTTTCTGCATTTCTGCCAGACAAAAGTTACGTAAAATTTGGTGATAGGAAACTGTTAGAGGCTTGTGGCATGTGTGGAATCAGAATTTCTGTGTTAGATGGCTGTGCATTGAGAGATACAGTTGTGAAGGATGTTAAACCTGTTATCTGTCGGTGTATTAATGGGCAGAGGCTTCAATATTGTTGAAAAATCAAACCTCTCTACTGTTGAAAAAAAATGGAATTCCGTGTGTGGTTGCTGAGCACATCGAAAACTTGTTTGTTGTGAAGCTGAAAGTGCAAATTAAAACAGTATTTACAGCAAAATTAGATGATACGCTGAAGTCTTGGCATAAGAAATTTATACATTAAAGCATCACTCATGTAAAATCAATGCTGAATGAATTTAACATTAAGAGCACATGCAACCCAGAAATGTTTTGTACAGACTGTATTAGTGGTAAACAGTATAGTTTACCATTCGGGAAAAAATGATAAAAAAAAACCAACCAACCATGTGAATTAATCTGCGTGGATTTAAATGGACCTATGAAAGTGAGTAGCCTTGGCAGATTCAAGTGTATTTTTTTATTCTGAAGGATTATTATTCACACTACAGCCAAGTGTACTTCCTAAAACANCCAACCAACCATGTGAATTAATCTGCGTGGATTTAAATGGACCTATGAAAGTGAGTAACCTTGGCAGATTCAAGTGTATTTTTTTATTCTGAAGGATTATTATTCACACTACAGCCAAGTGTACTTCCTAAAACACAAGTCAGAAGCCATAAGCAAGTACAGGCCAATTAATTAAGTGCAGAAAAAGATACAGATCACAATATCAAGGTGATAAGAAGTGATAATGAAACTGAGAAAGTAACTGAAGCTGATGAAATTGTACTTCAAGAAAAATGTATTAGACATTAAAAACTGTGCCATATAGAGCTGAACAAAATGGTGAAATTGAGAGGGAGATGAGAACAATTGTGGAGTCTGCCAGAACATTACTAGCTTAATCTGGACTGAGTAAGCAGTTTTGTGCAGAAGCAGTCAAAACTGCCACATACGTTATAAACAGGACTGGTAAAAATGCAAGAAATGGGACATTTAGAGTGGAAAAGGAATATTTGTAGGCTATGGATAAAATATCAAAGGCTTAGAGTCTGTATCCCAGAAAAGAAAAAAAGTAATATTGTCTCGAGAAGTCCAACTCCGCAATGAAATATCTACAAGCCAAGACCAAATTACGGTAAAGTTTATGCTGCTGTAAATAATGTTCTTAGAAATGAAGATATTTACTCAACCAACCACAACGCTACCGAGGTTGCTGAAGATTCATCAGATGAAGAATTACTGGGTTTTGACTCTGACGGATTTTCAGGTGTAACCAGTAAATGACCAGTTCATCCACACTTTGAGATGAAGAGACCAGTTCAAGAGACCCAAGAAGTTTGAAAACTACAAACTGTGTTTTCTTACAGCTAATATCTTAAGTGACACTTTGACTTATGAGGAAGTCATCAACAGGGAGTATGGTAAACTGTGGAAAGATGCTTTAAATAGGGAACTATATGCACTTAAGGAAAACAACACACTGTGTTAAATTGAGTTACCAAAAGGTGAAAAACCATTTCACACTAAATGGGTGTTTTAAAGTTAAGTGAGGAAATGAAAATAAATCACTGGAATACAAGGCATTTCTGATGGCAAAAGGATTCCAACAGATTAATAAATTTCTTCACTCTGAAATTTATGCTCTTGTGGCTAAGCTCCCTACTTTGAGATTAATGCTTATGTTAACCTAGCAATATAAGATGGCGGTGTACCAATTGGATGTAAAAAAATTCATTTTTTACGGAAGTATAACTGAAGATGTGTATATTGTGAAACCGAAAGCACTGAACTCACACTCTTAAGTTTTGAAATTAAACCATTCATTGTATTGACTCAATAATTCTCCACGAAACTGGAACGATGAGTTAAACACATTCAGGACTCAACTTGGTTTTCAACGCTCTAAATGGGGTAATTGTTTGTACTACAAACTTGAAAATGGCGAATAACGTTATCTCTCGCTGTATGGAGATGATTAATTATTAATGGATACAAATGAAAAACTGTCAAAAGTGTACGAGAGAATCTTGGTTGTCGCTTTAAAATGAAGGACTTCGGTACTGTGTCAAAGTTATTTGGCATTTACATTGAACAACATGATGAGTACATTACGCTAGACCAAACACCTTGAAGACATTCTAGAGCGTTTCGTTATGTCGCAGTGTAAACCTGTATCTACACCTCAAGAAACAGGCATGAGGTAAGGGGAAGAGCCAAATGATGTAGACCTTCAAAAACGATGCAGAACACTTATTGGTTGCTTCATGTACGCCATACTTGGAACCCATCCAGATATCTGTGCAGCTGTATGTTTTCTCAGCCGCTTTATAAACAACTGTGGAGATGATCTGTGGAAGGCTCTCAAAATACTGCTATGGTACATCCGAGGAACTACAGAACTGCAGCTTGTCTACACATATCAAAGCGCACTCCAAGGATTCGCAGGTGAAGATTGGGCCAGCAGCAGTTCTGACTGCAGATATACATCTGGCTATATTTTTTCATGTCACGTTCTGTAGTGTGATGGTCCTCAAAGACGCAGCAGTCTGTCGCTCTGTCTTCTACGGAAGCTGAACATGTCGACATCAGTGCAGGTGTCAGTGAAGTGTTATGGCTGAAGGGCTTGTTAAGTGAATAAGGTGTAACCTCTGCTGAGCCTGTAGTAATTTTTGAGGATAACCAGTCTGCTATTTATGTTTCAAAAAATTCTGAGCATCACAAACGGCTTAAGCAGTTAAATGTAAAATACCTCTTTGTAATATACATTGTAGATTCTGAAGGCGTTGCTCTGAGTTATGTTAAATCTGTAGATCGGTAAGCAAATGGATTTACCAAGCCACTTGAAAAGATAACATTCGAGAAATTTGTTTAGAATCTGAAACTCGTAAAGAGGTAGTTTTTTTTTCTGTGTTAGGTTTGTTGTATGAACTCTCAAAGATGCTTAATCAGAACTATTCATTGAGAGAGTGTGTTGAAAATGGCAATCAAGTAATTCTTCATTTTTTATTTGAGTTCTTTTGTTCGTTATGAGTTGCCAGTGCCATGTCAAGTTGTATTTTTATTCTTATCAACACTGCATGACATTATGTTTATCGTCTGTATTTGTGATGGTTATGGATGTGATAAAATATACGTAACATAAATCATGCTGCGCTTATTTCAACAGCCTTTAACATAGAATTGCTTAATTTCTTATTACGACCATTCAGTTTGAGAACGCAAAGTTAACGGGGACGATAACAACAGTCGCAAACTTAACCCGGGGGACAGATACCGCTAATAGTTTGCGTCTAAAGCCGTGTCCGAAACCATAAGGAAACCACTATTTATGTTACTAATTCTACCACGTGACCCAGTTAAGGCCCTACATTATTGGGTATTTGGTGTCGAAATTAACATAGTTGGTGAAGTACATTAAATCCCCAAACACTTACTCAAAAGCATCTGCTATTGTTTACTTTTTATTTAATGTAGTTTATACAACAAATTATGCAAATACAAATAAAAAACAAGACGATGCTGTTTGATAACTATTTAGCCTACTTTCCTCTACAAGGATGCAAATAAATGTCAATGAAATTCTTGAAAGTTTAGAGGGAAGGTAAGCGTTGAATTATCACTGGCAGCAATATCATTATAGAGATGAAACCAGAAACATAGGAAACAGTGCCAAGACAATTAAAATTGAGAAGTGACTTCTGAGGGTTCGAATTCAGAAAAATTAAGCAAGCGGGCAATCAGCTACATCGCAGAGGTAGGATTTTGAGCATAAATTTCAGATGTAGGAATAATAAGCATTACGTTTTGAATGACAGGGTTCACTCACCTGAAATATTTACGCGGCCATCATTTACAAAA
This sequence comes from Clitarchus hookeri, assembly GCA_002778355.1. Taxonomy (NCBI): domain Eukaryota; kingdom Metazoa; phylum Arthropoda; class Insecta; order Phasmatodea; family Phasmatidae; genus Clitarchus; species Clitarchus hookeri. The sequence continues at coordinate 163,308 of NQII01004359.1, forward strand.
ACGATTAGAGTCTGAGTCACTAAAAACACACAAGTCAACACAGCCTACCATAACCCCACTTGTGTGAAAAATTTTGTTTTGGAAATCACTTGATTGGTTTTGAAGATATGGCCTACAACCTTCGTTTTTGATGTGACGATCTTCATAAATAAACGACAAAAAGTGTTTATGTATTATCAGATTCGATGATTATCACATATGAAATGTACAAGGTTAAATGTAAATCTGTTACATAGTTTCGTATATATAGCACACTAAGCTAAAATGTTTGTATAAGCGCCATTCGGAAAGTAAGAGACTTACACACTTAAAACACATAAATTAATATGGCCTACCAGAGATAAAACTTCTTCCCCAAATTTGAAAGAAATCTGTCAATTTTCTCCTGAGATATGACCAAATTTTTGTTTTTTCGTTTGGCACTATCTTACAAAATGGAGGACAAAAGAGGCTCTGTGGAGACACATTTCATGTTGGTTATATATACCCCGAGCATAGAAAGTTTTATTGGAATTAATTACTAGGTTTAGATTGTATAGCATACTATGTTAAAATAGCTATATAGCCGCCATTTCTAAAATAAGTATGTGACATAATCGAAAAATATTTGTGCGTATCAACTGCCGCAATACTACTAGTTTCTCGAATTTGGTAGCAATCTGTCAATTACTTCCCGAACTATTGCACAACATATTTATTAATTCATTTTGAGCTATCTTTAAAAATGACTCACAAAAGTGGTTGCTTTTTAATTATATGATTCTTGCAATATATACTGTCAGTGTACAAAATTTGGTTGGAATTTTTCAAATGGTATGGAATTTATACCAAATCAACCTAAAATATTTATATGGACACTATTTTGAAAATAAGATTTCAATAAAGATCAATTATTTACATTTATCTGGTCTATCATTGTACAACATACGTGCCAAATTTGGCGAAAATTAGTTGAGCTGTTTTTGAGCTATAAAGCAAAAGTTTTATTTTTTCATGTGGTGCTATCTTCAAAAATGGCAGACCAACATCTATTTTTATCTCTTATTTCAATGCTTACGACTTACGCTGTCAGCATACAAAATTTGGTTTAAATAATCCAAAATTTTAAAATTAACACAATTTTTAATGTAAGTATCTGGGGTGGTCGAAAACTATAACAGTTAGGTGTCCGTACTTAGTACTACATGTGTACCGAGTTTGGTGAAATTCGGTTCAGGCACTCAAAAATTGAAAGGGCGGAACACACATACGCACAGGAACAGACACATATACACACACATATATATACACACAGACTTATAGACACACAGACATATACACACACAGACATATACACACCAGATATATACACACACAGGCATATACACACAGACTTATAGACACACAGTCATATACACACACAGACATATACACACCAGACATATATACACACACACATATACACACACAGACCCATATTTAAACACGGGCACACGCACACACACGGGCACACGCACAGACAGGAAAGTACTCTCATAAGTCTTTCTTCCCTTCGGAAAGTAACCTAACAAAGAGGAAAAACGTAACGATGACCCACAATTACGTGATATTGTTGATTTTTCCAATTTTATTTGTTATGGAAATTATATTTGAAAATGTTATTGTAAAAAAAGAAAATCATAGCCTCAAGAATATTTTTTAAAGCGGGGTTTTGCTTATGGGAGCGGGAACATAAAACTATTATATAATTTTTATAGAGAAATTATCTGTGATATTCTTTTTCCTTTTCCTTCCCTAAGAAACAAAGGATCATCGGAACTTCCAGTAATGCAGTTCCAACACCCTAAATTCCCAAAATCATAAATTACCAAACAACTAATTCTGGCACAGCTTGAAGCAGCAAGATAAAATTGCTGATCTTTTTCATGAGTTTCCATATCCACGTGAACTAAAACTTTTGCGTTTAAAGAATGGCGTATAGAAAAGTATGTCTTGTGTATATAAGAAACGTATTAACGCTTTGCCAATTAGTTCAAAGTCGCAGAAAAATAATATATATGTATTTGTTTACAAAACAAGTACGTATATTTTCCAGCAGTCATATTGCTCATACGTATCCATCTGTCTGTTAATGAATATATCCTGTAATGAGCAATATAGCCTTTGTACAAATTTTGTGCCGTCTAGCGTATTGGATAGGACCGCTGCGCACCGCCAGGGGGGNGGTCTGTGTTTGTGGGTTCGAATCCGAAAGTTTGTATTTGTAAATTGATTTTAATGAATAGGTATTTTTTCTGTGTTTTAAATATTTTATTTTTGTTTCTCATCGTACACATATTTTACAAAATTTTAAAAATATAATAAATTATATACACATGCCCATTTTCTCTTTATTTATCACGTGTTAAGTCTAACAGTGAACGAAATTAAGTTCTTTTCTTGACACGAAAGGTTCATTACGAAATACCACTCCATCAGAGACTATTCTGTTCACTAAATTGCATGTTTGACGCACCAGATGTCTCCTGCTTCTTATACTGTGTTCCTATCTTGTGTATAATGTACGAAGTGAAAGGCGTGAGTCGAACGTCGGCCATGTTACGATGCCATTAGTCAATATATGAAGCGCGATGGTAGTGTTATATTATTTCTGGTCGAGTAGGAGATCGTAATAATTATGGCTAAGTATACAATAAAATATATTTTCCTATGTATTTTCTGAAAGCCTGATGTGAGCTTTTGAAAATTATAAATCATGTTCAATGTTCTTTGAAATATATTTATGTGAGAGGAATAATTATGTAACGAAATGTGCTTTTCAGTTAGTTTCCTAAAGTGGCCATAGTGAACGACCTTGGGAATCAAGTGGGCTACCTTAGGAACAGCACAATTTCTGTAAATGCGCAAATAGTTGAAGGTGTTATATGTGTTACATTTTGTTTCGTTACCTTTTTATATAAATATCTTTCAGGTTAAGTATTTGAAAGGGACAACACATTTAAAAATTCTTATAAATGCAAAACTATTAACACAAAAAGAAGATTTTAATTGGACGTTTCAATTTTAGCTTCGTGCAAAGTAAATTTTCGGATTAAAATAACCCATAATAAAAGAACTCCCGTTGTCATACAATAAGTAATCACGAAAACTATATTGTTACTTTTTTTTAAACTGCTTAAAAATAATTACTAATTATTACATGAATATGTTTCAGATCAATATGGCCAAGAAGTTAGGCAAATGGACTCAAGAACAACCAACTCAAGCCATGGATGCTGTTTTGAAGGGGAAAAAATGGCGGTAAGGAGGGCAGCTGAGATTTTTGGTGTTCCAAGAAGGACACTCAGGAACCATGTAGCGTCTGGAAAACCTAAAAAGGTCACATTTTGTCAGTTGATCAGGAAATAGATCTTTTCAGGAGAATTCATAGACTTGCAGATGTAGGACTACCTATAACACCCAAAGTCCTTAAGCGAAAGTTTATAATTTTTGTTCGATGAATAACATAAAGCATCCATTCAACATACAAGTGGGGTCAGCTGGTAGGAAATGGCTCAGGTTGTTTCTGCGAAGTCACCCTGATGTTTCCAGAAGGAAATCTCAGAATCTAAATCCAGCAAAGGCACAGAAACTTAATAGACTTCTGGTTAAGGATCATTTTGATGAGATGGAAAATGTCATGATCGAATAGGATTTAACGTAGAAACCTCAATGTATATACAATGTGGATTAAAAGGGAAATAGTGGTTTTGGCTCGAAAAAAAAAACGCAAGACGTGTACATAACATAGGTTCAGAATATGGTTAGAAGGTTACCATCGTCTCATGTGGTAATGTTTTGGGGCTTATTATCCCCCAGTAATCCTCTGAAAAGGTGATAGTTTGAGACCACAATGGTGCGACATTTTACCGCCTGGGAGTAAAGTATTTATGATCCCAGAAGGCTCTATGAATGCACAGACCTTTGTGAAGTGACTTTCTCATTTTGCGTAATACAAAACCCCTGGGCTTGCACTTTGAATTTTTGATGGCGCATCTTCACATTTGGATGCAAATACTGTGCATGCAGCAGACGCTCATATCACATTGTTTTGCCTTCCTAGTAATACGAAGCATGAACTCCAACTAATGGATAAAAGAGTGTTGAAGTCATATCAAGTACATTGGAATAATGAGGTAATGTTGTTTTGGACACAGCATGCGCATGGCACAGCTACAGACATCGAAGAAGTGAGTGTCAACCGGAAGATAAGAAGAAGTCAATTCGGGAAGCTCTTCTCACTAGCGTGGGCGGAGTATGCAAAACCTGCCAATGTTCCCTAGGGTTTTCAAGCAACTGGTATCTACTCATTTGACCCTTCCGTAATTGCAGACGAAGCTTTTGTGCCTAGCGAACTCATTCACAGACCTGAAGACAGTACGGAGGTGGTCGACTGTGATCTAGAAATTTCCAGTGGGGTTTTTCTGTTCATGACTCAACCTCAGAAGACGTAGTTATCACTGATTCTGAAACAGATATTATTTAAAGCATATCGCCATCGTTGTATGACATCCTCCGTCCCCCTGAAGCTCTAGCGAGTAAAAGTGTAAAACCAGGGAGAAAAGCTATCAAGTAGCGTGCCCAGAAGGTTGTGGCAAGTCTGTTTCAATCACAAACTCCTATAGAGACTACAGTAGAAACACTGGTCAAACGAAAAATTGCAGAAAAACAACAGAAACATCAGGTGTATGCGGCAGAAAACGCCCACAACAAACCAAAAGTAAGCAGGAGGAACAGAAGAAAACAAGAATCTGTGGCGTTTGAAGTTCGTCATCTACCAGCGGATTGCAAGCAACAAAACAAGCAGAAGATAGCTGGTGTTGTCATTTATGTAAATTAGACAAAATAGGTGACATGCCACTATGTAATCAATGCATGAGATATGTTCATGCGAAGGCATAACATGCAAAGACAAAATCCCCAATTTTATGTGCTTATATTGCCAATATTCTGATAAATTTGGTTAAATTTCTCATTTCAAGGGCTCTTATGAAACTGTATTTAATTTTAATACGACTTAATAAGTATATGAAGGATTGAATGTTAATTTTTAAGCATAGTTATATTCTTTGGAGATATATGGCCGCCTATAACATTCAAAGTCTTTACCTCAATTTTAATATATCTTTGGAATGTCTGTACAAATATTTAGTGCTTAGGTTTATTATCCACATCAATACATTATATATTTAAATCTGTATTACTTTCTAACATACCTGTGGGGTTTATGTCATCTTTGGAAATTGTGAAACTTAGTATATGGGCCACTTTTCGTATCATTCGCGGGGCCACCTTTCTCTCACTATGTTCCAAATATGGCCCACATGCAACATTTTACACAACATAAAAATTTTTTGGAAAAATTAATTAAATGATTTGTTTTTGCTTTTACCTATACGTGGGTTAAAGTATATTTTCCCAAAACTAGAATATTTTAACTCGCACCAGGTAATTTTTAAAATTCGGCAAGCTAACTATGGCCACCATTGGTAAACATACCTTACCTTTTCTTTTGTTTTTAGTGTACAGTTATTTTCCATGCTTTAACTTGATAGTTCTTTTTAATTTTTTCTCGTTGTACACATAAATTATGAAAATTATTTAATATTTAAAATTTACGTTTACAAACCAATTTCTTTAATTATGTATTACGTGTTAAAAAAACGATGAACAGAATTAAGTAGTGGTCATAGTGAGGAAGTACTTATTATGAAATAACACTCCAAGAGAGAATATTCTGTTTGTGAGATTCCATTGTTCGAGTAATTTTCGCGTTTTCCAAAGGTTAGTTGTCTCGGAACACCACATCTATTCTATAAACTCCTGATTTTTTGAACAAACTAGAAATGTTTGTGTTTATAAGCTATGATTATCGGTACACAAGAACAACACTTGTAAGAATATTCGCAATATATTAACTATCATAGTTCACAACTTCGTGCTAAATGTGCACCTTTCAAAATTTTACTAGACGTTTGCAATGAGATTATTTCAACTTTTCTTCTTCGCGCAAGCGTTTTACATTCCAGTGACGTCCCGAGTGTCTTTTTGGAAATTTTAAGACAGCAAACTTTGCCTCGATTTGATTCGAAAGTGATACATTTAACCATTGAAGTATTGCCAACTGTCCTCCGCAAATTTTCCGTCCACGCAAAGTTTTTCGTCGAATCAAAACCTAGCGATCGTCGCAAGGATGAGTGGCCGCAATCGCTAAGACGCTATCTGAAACACGGTGCAACGCAAACTTGCGTTATGAAGCAAACCAGCGTCGGTGAGGTAGGAAGGGGCTCGGCGTTGGGCGTAGAAGGAGAAGTTTTCCAACACTTTTAACGCTAGGCAGAGTTCTGTGGCGAATTCGTTTACTCCAGCAGGCTGGATATAAAATCTGTTCAGGTTCCAGTGGAGAGAAGAACATTTTATTAGCTATTGCAGTTTTCTTTCGCCATGTTTTTATTTCATTTTTCAAAACAAAACTGCAACCGGCAAACATCTGTCATTGGTCTGCTGTGTTAGAGGGCGTGGCTATCATCAAGTGCACCAACAGTATTAGCGATTCCAGTCGGTAGTGTTTATCAGTTCATCATCTTCAGGCACGTATTTAATGATGTAGTCATTTATTTCGGCAATACGGTACCGTAAATTCGGAAGGAATATTTGCCACCGCGTCCCAATTTCTTACTGGTCTGAAGGAAAAAAAAAACACTTAACTGGTATGAATAAATTTTCGCCCTATTGCATACGAGCAACGTGTTGTAAGGCTTAAAATTTGTTTTCATTTCTTGAAATAAAAATCGGCTTATAAAAATAAAAACTTTAAATTTTATTTGTTTATTGCATTGCCGTTTGTTTCCGACTGCACAATCTAGTATCGTCGATTTAATAGAAGTGGGGAAAAGTTTGACAGTTCTAAAAAAGTAGCACGGTCGCAATGTATCCTTCCGCCACAGCCGTCCTGTCAGTGAAGAAAAGAACATTTGTTAACAGATGTTATGAGTCCATCGCACGCTTGAATCTTGCTCGTCTTTCCTCTCCTGGCGGGCACTGAAAGCCATACGTTCGCTAATAACGGTGCAGCTAGCAAGGTAAACATTATATAGCTAGGTTGGCATTCTAAAGAGTGTTATTTTTGTAATGACTCAGTAAGTTTACTGGGGCTCTGTTTGTTTTATTTCGAGCATAAAAATAAAAAAAAAAACAGGGGAAAAAATTAAAACAAAAAAAGAGGGGTGGGGGAGACTTAACACTGTAGTTTAACGTATTTCGTGAGACGGCATTGTTTTGCAGTTCTTCTTAGGAGAGTGAGTAATCTTTAATTGCACATTGTTTTGATGAAGCAGTGGAAAATTGTGCTCGTACGGAAATAACATTCAAATTATAACTTCGAAAGTTTTAACGTCAATGAAAGAACAAAACGGGGTACGTACATCGCTGTTACATATGCAGTAAAAAACAGACACACTTTTACCGAAGTTGACCTTATTGAAATACAACTTTTATTTCTGAGTAATATTTTATTCCTTAGTCATTGTCGATATCGCCAACATATCAACATAGATCCCACAACAATTCGTCAGCTGATACAATACTTTGCAAATAAGAGAATTTACAGGTTTCAAACTGTATAGGTTGGTCACGCTGTATGTCATATTTACCCCCTCTTATATGAAATGGACAATAACAAATGCGAAATGTTACGACAAAAGCGGCAATTATTTCGCCCGCCCGATAGCGCGCAGGTCGGCGAGTTTAAATGGTTTATCTTCGTTGTCACAAGTATATTAAAATATTTGTGTTAACACGAATTTTCTAGTGTTGCTTTGGTGACTTCTGGATAAGAACAGACTTGATTTGCACTTGGGATTGTTTTAAGAAGTCAAATGGTGCCGAGTTCCTGGAGCGTGCTGTTGAAAACAGAATAATGATTTTGAAATATTAAAACAATAAAAGTGCCGAAAATTAAAAACAATATTATAAATAAGACAACTGGCACACATATTCCCATATTTCCGAACCTCACCTTTGGCATATATTTTAGCAGATTTAATCTCAGTTTTTAGACAAAAATATAAAAAATAACAAATAATTCTCAAAAAAATTAAAAACTCTATTTTCATCAATAAATTATACTAAAAAATAGGATAAAACGTATAATTTTTTCGTATTCTGGTGCAATTATTTTTAACAGCCGTAATAAATGGTGGTTTTAACACAAAGACGTCCGTTTGTGATGTAAACCAACATTTTGAAATAATTTCACTAGAATAGGTAAAAATATAATATTTTCTTCAATTCTTTTTGTTATGAGTAGATTGATTAAATACAGTTTTTTGTTTCTTTAAATTTTGGTTATTTTTGATATGTTTGTTTAATAACTGAGTTTAAACCCTCTAAAATGTATGTCCAAGGTGAGGTTCGAAAATTGAGGGGTCTGTGTGCTAGCTCTCTTATTTCTTATCTGCTATTAATGATATGCTTCCCCAGGTCAGCTGTCAACTAAGCCCAGGGTTTTATCATATTGCCACGAATACAGCGTCGACAAAAATACTGGCCGTCTGCAGTGATTTCCGTCGTTAATAAGAGCTTGACCAAATGGGTTGACAGTTTTGGCACTTCACAATTTCAAGCGTGTTGATTGGTGGTTAGGGGTTTTATCGAGAAGCCTGCCGGCGGGGTGGGAACATACCCTGAGTTCTTTTATATGTCACGGAATATTTACACCTCGTGTGCGTGCGACCCGCTGGATCGCGAAAGGCTTTAACATTTCGAGTTATATTTTACGTTCGGCTAAATATCTCAATCCTACACATACTTGAGAGTTTGTTGTATTACGTCGCCCTGCTTCGGATATAAGCCGTGTCCCCTTTCTTCGCATTTAAAACACATAACTTCACAACTTTACCGGTAAATGTTCGCTATCCACGGTGTGTAAAATTAAACTTATTCCAGTCACACATCTGGCTGAAACATTCTATATTTCAAAGTCTGTCTCGTTATAAAAATAAACACAAAGTTACACGTTCTCGACTATTGATCAGTCGTGAAGAGACAGAATACTATTTGAAGGACGCAGTAGTGTTTGCTAAGAGATGTGTGATGTTTATATATATATAATTTACTTCTTGTTACGAACTAGCTTTTAAGCCATTCGTACGTGAAAGTTGCTGGGGGCGTAGCTCAATAATGAATCATCATTAGGTAGAGCACAACAGTATAAGATGAGGTTTATTAACATTTGGATTATACAATTACTATTTATGTTACTATTGGTCGGGGGAGCTTTAAATTGAATACCAAGAGTATTATTCGTTATATTTACCTAATGCCATTTTACTATAATCTAACTGGAAAGTCATCACCTTGTTCATGTTGCCGGAGGCTGATTCTACGAGACGGTTAACGACGGCCGGACACACCCATCTTCCGTGGTATTCTCTCTGGTCGGGTCGACGACAAAATACGCTGTTCCGGGTGTTACGCCGGCNACTATAATCTAACTGGAAAGTCATCACCTTGTTCATGTTGCCGGAGGCTGATTCTACGAGACGGTTAACGACGGCTGGACACACCCATCTTCCGTGGTATTCTCTCTGGTCGGGTCGACGACAAAATACGCTGTTCCGGGTGTTACGCCGGCNGGACACACCCATCTTCCGTGGTATTCTCTCTGGTCGGGTCGACGACAAAATACGCTGTTCCGGGTGTTACGCCGGCCTATATCAGGCGCGTTGTTTTTGCGGCCCAGTTTAGTGACCAGTCAAGGGGATTTCTGCAACTGTATTCTTTCTGCTCGGTGGTGTTGCAATCACGCTCGTTTCCTGGTTTAATGTTTGAAGGTGTGATCAGGCAAGCCATTCAGCTAAGGCCTGATCACACCATAACAATCTGATAAGAGGAAGTATAATTTTGCTATTTGATTTTGTGGCAGTGAAGAGCTCAAAGCTTGTTACGTTTACCGGATGGAATGACTATTTATACAGTTCGTCAAAATAGTGATATTTCTGTCAAAAGTATCACTGGCAACCACTCACGTTCCTGTTTCAATATTTATTACAAGCTACATGAATATCTGAAATGGACTGGAGATCTGGACTTGGCATTCATTTGCAAACATCGTATTTTATGTATTAAAAACTAAAAAAGATATAGCATTTTCTATTAAAGTTATTTTCGTAAGGTTAAGATTAAGGCTAGTTTAAATAACGGTAAGTTTACCTCATCTAGCTGTGTCCTATGATACGTACTTAAATATTATTATTAATTAAGTTCTACAGTTCATTATACACCTACATAACTCGGGTAGCTGAATTCTGTGCCAAGGACCAAGAATGAAACAAATATTGACATAGGCAGCACCCAGTAAGCAGTTGATCGTTCTCTGAAAATGCTAATAATTTTTTATGTTTAAGTTGTGGTTAAATGTAAAGTGGAAGGAAAAATAGTGTATTATAAATCGTGAAGGACAAATTAGCAATTTAAATGCCTTCTACAAACCCCTATAAAATTATTTCATTGTTTAAGAGGACACCAAGTAAATCAGTCATTTATTTGCTTTTTATTTGCCAATTCTCGAAATATGTACATTTGTTTACTAACCTTTGTGTTGCAATTCACACCGTACATTTCTTAACGTACATTTGTTTTGAAATTGTAAAATAGATTGGATAACACTTAGAAGAAAATATTAAATGCAGTGTGAGATAGCATCATGACTTATCCCACAGTACGTGTCACTCTTCTGTGAAAGGATCTTCGCAGATGGTAAGGCGAACATTATTGTCGCTGGATATTTTGCAATCGTTAAGTAGTTTTTGATGTACGAAAGTTTGTACAGATCATCGGTGATGGCGAGGGAATATTTAAATATGTGAGATAATGATTCCGATGTTCTGGATGTGATTGTCGTTGATGTTGTTGCCTATGGAGTTGAACATTCGGTAATGGTANAGATAATGATTCCGATGTTCTGGATGTGATTGTCGTTGATGTTGTTGCCTATGGAGTTGAACATTCGGTAATGGTGGAGGCGTTTAGGATGTATGATGATGTTGTGGGAAAAAAAGGAAGAAGCTAAAAACGTGTATATAGAAGAGGAATAACTGTCTGGATATGTGGGATGCGTGAAATGAGTATTCGGAAAAAGTATGACTGTGTAGGATAGTTAACATGTAAGTTTGATGGAGTGGCTGGAAACAACGTTACAGCAGAAAAATAAGTTAACTGGTTGCTTTTCCCGTAGAATATCATTTTAGTGATCAATTTTTGCGCAACTGTTTGTTGGTGCTGAGTTAGGTGTTTGAGTCGCAGGCCTAGCGAATGACCAATAAACTCATATTTCTCTTTCTTCGAAAATATAAATTACAAAGCTTCGCCAAAAGTTGTTTCGTTTTCTTTTCTACGGTACAGCCGTTTTTTTCTTCCCGTCACACGGCCTAAGTTGGCGCTGCTGGCGGTGACCAAGTCCCTTCTTTCAAAGGACTGGCGACTTCTCATGTACCGACAACTATTTACTGTAAATTAACAAAAATAGCATTTCTTATATTTCAGTTGCTATCATCTTAGGTACCTTGTAGAAATGTTGGGAAAATTACCGGATAATTGTAAGGTAATATTCGCAAACTTGTTTGGGAAACACATATTTTATTTGCACTAAAATATATTATTACCATACTATGGATTAAAATTCACTTGCATGGCAATGGAAAATCCCATACAAAGGTGGGAAAATTACCTTATGACGTGTGGATCTCCTCAGCACTACTCGATGGGTGGACCGGAGAAAGGAGAAAACGAGGTACCATGTTGGGCAGCTTGTTAGAATTACATTCGTTAGAGCGAGCATAATACTGAGCAATATAAATTAATTTAAACGAAAAAAAACTGTGAAATACAATAATTAAATAGTTATAAATGGAAATTTTGTGAAAAAAATTTTTTGTTACTGTCATCAAATGTTAAGATATGTACACCTTTATCTTTACCCGGGTAATTTTTATATCAGGGAAATTATTAAAACACTTGGAAAGCACTTATAAAGCCACTAAATAAATTCTACATAAACTTTGCTTTCTACCGCGCAAAAGTAACTGAGAAATCTTAGTACGCTAATAATCACCATCACAGCGATGGTGTCCACGCTGTGTATTATATAGCGCAAAAACCTCCCGAAATAGGGGACTGCCGAGGATTTTAGAATTGTGGTTTCAGTTACTGTTCGTCTAAGGATATAGCTAATAATAAAATTAACATTTCTAACACCTATGAAATTTTAAAAACATAATTTAATTTTACAATATAATTAATATTCCATTACTTCTATGGGATTTTCACACACTTTTGTCAGGTACTTTTCCGTAAGATTAGAGAATAGAACATTACTTGTTATGTAAATTTACTCTATATTCAATAGGTAATTTTACCTAATATGAATGGGTAATTTGCTTTCCCTACATGTAAAAGAATTTTACCTGAAACATTTTTTACAGTGAAAATATTGGAATGATATAGCAGAAATGTTTCAACAAAAATGCAGAAACTTCAATCATGCGGATGNGTTATGTAAATTTACTCTATATTCAATAGGTAATTTTACCTAATATGAATGGGTAATTTGCTTTCCCTACATGTAAAAGAATTTTACCTGAAACATTTTTTACTGTGAAAATATTGGAATGATATAGCAGAAATGTTTCAACAAAAATGCAGAAACTTCAATCATGCGGAAGTAAATGCTAATCACGAATTTTTGTATGTTCATGTTGGCACCAATAGACGTGTTTCAGATGCAATTGTTCTACAAAAAAATTATAAGAATTTAATTAATAACGAATTTGATTTGCCATCCCCTTCGCCTTTACGCGACACTAATACCTGTGCTCCGTACGTCTTCCATGGAGATTATTAATTTCGTCTCAACGTGCATTTGATAATACCCTGTCCTTTAAAAATATATTCCACGTGAAACGTTTTTTCAACGACAGACTTTGTCGAGCATGAAGAGGCGTAGAAAATGTTTTCGATATTTTCGCATATAGATTTTAAGTGTTTTAGTAACCCTTTCCCGTACATTTTGCAAAGTTGACAAGATTGTCTTAGGATGCTGTGTTTTACACAATCATTTGTCTAACAAAGGCACAAGTTATATAACTGAATGTTCTGTTGACCGTGAAGATAATGAAAACATGGCACTTCAGCCCGGGCATTGGCGTCAAACACACTCGTNTAATCACGAATTTTTGTATGTTCATGTTGGCACCAATAGACGTGTTTCAGATGCAATTGTTCTACAAAAAAATTATGAGAATTTAATTAATAACGAATTTGATTTGCCATCCCCTTCGCCTTTACGCGACACTAATACCTGTGATCCGTACGTCTTCCATGGCGATTATACATTTCGTCTCAACGTGCATTTGATAATACCCTGTCCTTTAAAAATATATTCCACGTGAAACGTTTTTTCAACGACAGACTTTGTCGAGCATGAAGAGGCGTAGGAAATGTTTTCGATATTTTCGCATATAGATTTTAAGTGTTTTAGTAACCCTTTCTCGTACATTTTGACAAAGTTGACAAGATTGTCTTAGGATGCTGTGCTTTACACAATCATTTGTCTAACAAAGGCACAAGTTATATAACTGAATGTTCTGTTGACCGTGAAGATACTGAAAACATGGCACTTCAGCCCGGGCATTGGCGTCAAACACACTCATGGGTACCTCTGTCTCATACGAATACGAGACGTTATGAAAATAGAAATGAAGTACAAAAAATATACACAAACTCTTTTAATAATTAAGGAAGGGTATTATTCCATGAATATATGTTAAGGATTTGATATAAATGATTGAACTTACTATGTCATCATCGATCGCATTATCATCAATGAATGTGTCACGTCTTTGACGGACACTTTCTCATCCAGAAACTTTAATTGTTTAAAACACCACAGTCGTGGTGAGGACATGTTGTTTGTATATGTACCTATCTTGATACTTTCTCTGGCCTGCAACAATGTTATGTGTTGTATGCTATTAAACAGATATCGATTAAGCCAATAATATTGTCAAGTGCATCATGTTGCTTGATACNTATATGTACCTATCTTGATACTTTCTCTGGTCTGCAACAATGTTATGTGTTGTATGCTATTAAACAGATATCGATTTAGCCAATAATATTGTCAAGTGCATCATGTTGCTTTATTCTTGTATTAATCTAATGAACAATTAAAACGTTCCCAAAACTATCACACAATACTTACCTTCCTTGCTTCCCTCCTCTGTGCAGAACGCATATTTTCTAGCATATTCTTCAGCTTGCCAACAGGTCCATCCAGTCGAATCGCCTTATATACATGCAATACATTGTTGTATGCCTCACCACGTCTGTCTCTGCTACAATACGCGGCATTTCTTATATCCCACTAACATCGATTTTGCCTGTAGCTTTCGAGAAACTCCGCAAAGACGTATTTTCCTTTGTTTGACGGTTGAGGCATGGTAAACCCACGAGAGCCGAGTAGTGACACTGCAGATGCGCGTTCGTGACCGGAGGTTCACCCAACAACGATACACACTAGNTATTTTCCTTCGTTTGACGGTTGAGGCATGGTAAACCCACGAGAGCCGAGTAGTGACACTGCAGATGCGCGTTCGTGTCCGGAGGTTCGCCCAACAACGATACACACTAGGCGACGTGACACAGGAAATGTTATTCAAGAGTTGGAGGAGGGAGAGTGGGGGGGTCCGGCAGTCCGGTTGTTTACTCACCCGACCGCCGCGCCGGACAGTCCGTCCCAGCAGATTTCATTTGCCAACAAGCCAACATGTTATACAAACAACTGCCCGGAAGCATTTTGGAAACCGCCGTCCGATGGTCCGTTGGTACGGTAGTGTGTAGAAGCTTTCAGCTTGCACCATTAATCCGCAAATATTTTAAGGCTCCTGCCTATTAGGTGCTTGATCTGCTATGCAGAGTGTGTTTGAAATACTCGTTTTTCTACGAAAATATTACACAGGCGTCCAACGTTCTGATCTACAAAAAGAACACACACCTCAGACGAGGGCTGTTGAGTACTTTTAAGACGTCACGCATATTAAAAACACAATTTCATAATACTCCAAAATGGCTAAAANGAATACTCCAAAATGGCTAAAACTGAATTTTCAAAGCACTGTATTTCAAAGTATACCTGTTAGATATATACAAAACTACTCAAGGGCGCTGTATTCACATTTCCTACAAACTTTCCACAAATAAACTGAGTGTGTCACGTCCCATAGGTACAGGCAGAGCGACGAGAATACCGCACGCCAGTTGACAGGCTTGCTCTTAGCGGCGATAGCTCACTTGATGCGCGTGGCAGTGTCGCCCTTATCGCTCCCGCGCTTCTAGGCCTCGAACGCGCAAACAAGATCGAGGTAGGCGGGAGACTTAACAGTCGCCAGGGGCGTTGACGTGTGACAACTGACTTGGAAAACGGTTTCGATGGCTGTCCCGCAATAAATAAATACTACATACAGGATGAATCGTTAATGTATGCTAACCCGGCGTGAGCAGAATCCTTAGGAAGAATAAATAGGGATACATATATACGACATAGGGCCGGCCTAAAGGGATAACTTAGGATGGTAGAAGCCCAGGAACTTTGCGATTGAAAATTCTTTTGGCAACGATAAATTGGAAACCACTTGAGATTAAGCAACGAAAACTGNATACGACATGGGGCCGGCCTAAAGGGATAACTTAGGATGGTAGAAGCCCAGGAACTTTGCGATTGAAAATTCTTTTGGCAACGATAAATTGGAAACCACTTGAGATTAAGCAACGAAAACTGGCCTACAGACAAAAGTTTACCCCTTCATACATTAAATAAGGGTTGGCAACCTTTAATTGCTTAGAACATTGTAACCCTGCGCTCGAAGCAATTTAACACGACATGTTAGTAGTCACCAATAAAAAAGCAATAAGAAAGATCGCCTTGATAGTATTCGCTGATCCCTACGGTTTCCTGAGAAATCACGTGTTAGGATGGAAAGCGGATTAATGGTTGCCTGGGAGGTAGGCAGCCTGTTATGGTCCCCGTGGTTCAAGACATATCAACTGACAACCTGGTTCATGTTTTATCTTAATGCAGGTAAATGACCCCTTAGTAAATGGTGATAGCGCGGGGTAGTAAAATAAACACTACCGGTTCTGAGTATCAGTGAATTTTTTCGAATGCGAAGTGTTTACATGGTTACAACATATGGTCCACGTCTGAGCCACCCATCTTCATACATGACTGAATGCAATTCTCATACGAATGGCGCACATGCTGCAACATTCCAGGATTAGTTTGTATCGTACGGCATGCATCTTGAATACATNATTCTCATACGAATGGCGCACATGCTGCAACATTCCAGGATTAGTTTGTATCGTACGGCATGCATCTTGAATACATTGCCAGAGATCCTCCACATTGTCCACGTCAGTTGCATACACTTGGGCGTTTAAGTGACTTCCCAAGTATAAGTCGACTGGGTTAAGGTTCGGTAATCTGGATGGCCCACCTCGTCCAATCCAGCGCCCTTGGTACAGCGCATGCATGTACTGCCTTGCTGTGCGACTGAAGTGTGCTGGTGCACCATCGCGCATGGACCACATGTCTTCTCGTAGATTCAGTGGTATATCTTGAAGTAGCTGCGACAGCTCGTCGTCCAAACGCTGATGAACTGAAGTGAATGCACGTTCAACTGGTAAATGTCGAGCTCGAAACGTTTCGGCGTATCGTTGACGCGCAGAGCTGCTGCATTACCAATCATTTCCCCATACGTGAAATGCATGTACGTCAGTTCTTCTTTACTTCACTCCATCACACATGTTGTGAACAACTGTCTGGTGTGTAAACTACCAACGCAATGCTAGCGGGCAGGCAATCTCGTTGCCACTTGTTACGACAACAGGAACCAATGCAACGCGGCACTACCCGCAGTAACTTCTCAGCAGTCCACAATCATATTAACACGTTGCCTTCAAACAGCGAATTTAGCCAGGGTATCTGTTCAAAATCCAAATCACGACAGTTTCCCAGGCATCCTTTAATCTGCTTTCCAAATTAACATGTGTTTCCTGAGGAAACGGTAGGGATTAGCGAAAACTACCAAGGCGACCTTTCTTATTGCTGTTTTAATGCTGATTACTAGCATTTCATGTTAAATTGCTTCCAACGCAAGGTTACAAAGTTCTAAGTAAATTGAGAGTGCCAACCACTATTTAATGTATGAAGGGGTGTNATTGCTTCCAACGCAAGGTTACAAAGTTCTAAGTAAATTGAGAGTGCCAACCACTATTTAATGTATGAAGGGGTGTACCCTTCGTAATGACGTTTTATGTGGTGATCTGCCCTGTCATATTTTGCTTGTATGTGAAATTTAGGTTGCTCAGTAGGAAGTGGTTTCCAATTTATCGTTTCATAGCACATTTCCAACCGCAACGTCCCTGGGCGTCTACCACCTTCAGAAATCACTTTAGGTCCGATTTCGTATATATGTTTGTTATTTTATTTGTCTTAAGGATTCCGCTGATGCCGTGTTAGCATACATTGATGACTCATAGTGGAAGTATATATATATATATATATATATATATATATAATTTAATAACTTATTTGCTTGCATTTATCTAAAATATACAAATAGCCGATACAAATAAAATTTACTTGATTGTACGATACTTTTCTACATCTGGACAAGTAGAATTAAAGCAGAAGTTCCACAATGGAAAAATAAATTTAATCAAACAGTGGTATCTGTTTTTTTTTATAATAACATTTATTGTATCTCGGCAAGTAAAACCATTTTTATTTTTTACGAAAAAAAAATATTATATCTTTATTTACCTGCCAAAATACAATAAATATTATTACATTTTTGTCAAAACAGATACATATATTCTGCCAAAGAAATTTTTTCCACTGTGGAATTGCGATAGTAAGAAAATAAATCGTCATAATTGTACGCGTCAGATTGGTTAGGATATCTGCCAACAGTGTGTAAAATTTTCTCGTTACAATAATCACAATTTTTGAAGCACGTTGCAGAAGAAAATGTTTTCTTTTGCCTCAGATACACGCTACGCGTTCTGCTTTCTGAAATCTCCCCGGACAAACAAATCGCTTGGTATCTTCTCCGTAACTCCGTCCCTATCAAAGAAAATGAAACCGTGTGCTAACAGATTCGCTTCTCCCCGCTCTATGTATAGACAGGCAAGGAGATGGAACTTCCGCACGTGTTCATTCAGACAAATGAAACTTTGATATTAAATTTCCTTCTCGTCCGCTTTAAGAAACTAAAAAAAAAAANCACGTGTTCATTCAGACAAATGAAACTTTGATATTAAATTTCCTTCTCGTCCGCTTTAAGAAACTAAAAAAAAAAACGATCGTTATTTGCATGCAGGGTCTTCGAGGAAACAGTTTATGAAATCGGTATCTCGGATAATTCAACCTCTCGGAATGGAGTTCTGCTCGGAATTTGGTTCATTTATTGTTCCTATAGGCAGTGGAAAATTTCATAAGTTCAGTTACAAGTGCGCAGGACTTTGGCAGCCGTCCATAAACTCGAGATGAAAGTCATGGTTCAGTACTTCCACTTTCAATTGGGCCGAACGTTTCTNCTTTGGCAGCCGTCCATAAACTCGAGATGAAAGTCATGGTTCAATACTTCCACTTTCAATTGGGCCGAACGTTTCTCTAGGCCGTTCACGTTAAATTGAGCACTTTTGAACTCAACATTCGAAACATGTCACTGCTCCTTGGTATGTACACTCTAAGAAATAATTGTTAAATTTACCACGTCTGCGTGAATGGTAAATTATTTTCCCGTGCATCCAGGGCAGCGTTCCTGCATTTGCTAAGGGAAAGGGTCAAATGCGTAGGGAAGTTGCCAACTTCGTAATGTAACAACGCTTAACATTCCTATATTTACAGTCTCATATTTGCAATTATTACGATAATCTGTATGGGCTAAAAAACTTCTATTGCAGTTTAGGAAGTTCACAAAAANGTCTCATATTTGCAATTATTACGATAATCTGTATGGGCTAAAAAACTTCTATTGCAGTTTAGGAAGTTCACAAAAAAATTTTTTACAGTGTACGTTTATTGTAACGGGCGCTCTGACTGGCGTGTGCCCAGTAAGCGTGATAACGACGGATGGGAAATAGTTCCATGACTTAACGCTGATTTAAAAGTGACGAGTAAATATTCAAGAATTCTGAAATTATTTCTTCTACTTTACGTTTTTTTTAAATTAATTTGTAAACTATTAATTTTTCTAATACTTTCTTAATTTCACTTGGCCGACGCACGAATAAAGTGATCAGGCCGGTGGCAATGTTTATTAAACATGTGGTGGAATAATACACTGTATGTATACAAATATACCATACGAAAGACTTTCAAAAGTGCTGATTTTACCGTGATCGGTCTTTATATACTCGTTTGCAAAATTTCGGATATTATTTATTGTAATAAATTTCTTTAAGTAACTTATTTCGCAATAGCATGCCTGACTTACAGCGATATAAGAGTTTACTCCAGAGGAAGCCATGGTACACGGGATTATTGGTTTTCCTACCTTGTTTACATTTTTTAAAAAGGAAATTCTGAAAGTATACCTACTCTCAGTTGACTGTTGATCTCACACTGCACTACAGACACAACCACTGAAATACGAGCTCATAATAACGTCAAATATTAGATCTGCCAAATTTAGGCAATATCAATATTTTTACGTATTTAAAACTTCGCAGTTCAGTCGTAATCTTTACTGCAATGCAAGATCAATAGCTAGTTAAGTATAGGAGTAATTCATGCAAATTTGTATGTATATACATTTTTTTTGTAATTTAAGACATCCAGAATATTCAATAATCATACATACATAACAAGTAAAGGTTTTCCTTTCCCCCTTCACCTACACATTAATTTCTTGTACTCTGACGAGTCCTTAGGAATTCTTTGTAATAACTGAAACGACTGCCGCTTGTGCTTGGTGTCTCAGTCTGGGTCAGGTTGGATGGATTACCTGGTTGATACCTCATCTCCGTGCCGAACCTTTGACCCTAGTAGGACCGCCTAGTGTTTGATGTGCGCCTTCCACTACGAAGCGTTTCTCTAACGGTCACCCATCCAAGTACAGATCCTACCATGACCTGTTGAACCACGCTGATCTGAGGACCACCAAGTAACCAGGGCGGTGCGGCTGTCGTCGCTTGGACGACGGGATCTACGAAAACAATTTACATTTGTCAGTTGCACCGCCGGCAACCAATAACGACATTTCAGTGTGCTAGCAGCAGCCGGAAGCATCATCCAGGAAAAAACATGCTGTCTGCGTTGGTGCTAACTTCCGACCTTGTACACCACTGCCCATAACTTAACCTATTCAGCAACACGTCATATGCGAACGAGGTATTCACGGGATAACGTTAAGGGGTTAAAATTACGGAGGTGAAACATCCTTTACACAGCTAACTTCATCTGCACGCCCCAGCAAGATCGATTCACTCGCCAGCGACACGGCATAACACCGTTCGCCAATCGGCGCATACTAACTTACTCTCCAACCGGCAGCCCATCCAATAGGGAGTCTTTCGCAGAACGTAGCAGCCAATCAGACACAAGGCCCGTTCCAGATCCTCATGAATCCAACAAGAGAATGTGTACGCCCACGTCACAGAAACCACCCCGAGATTCCGGCTCTGTCTGCCTATCTAGTCTGTGATAGAATATTAGATCGATGCCAGTTGCATAGATATTGTCCATTCACTGTTACTTCCAATTTTCTAAAGCTCTGCTGAAGTACTACTTCCAGGATATTCCTCAGCCTCATGCAAACAAAGCCTCACCGAGTATAGAAAATTTCACCAAAATGAATACGTACGGCTTTCGTGCGCACTCTGCGTAATATTAATTTGCGTAAGAACTATTTCTTTCTAGGAATTACCAACACACATATTTTCTCTGTGTTTTTTTTTNGCGTAATATTAATTTGCGTAAGAACTATTTCTTTCTAGGAATTACCAACACACATATTTTCTCTGTGTTTTTTTTTGTATTAGTCACCAATTAAATATTAAGATTTATAAATTAAATATAAGTAAAAGATCAATTTAACAAAAAAATTAGGTATTTTTATGTTAAAACCGCACAAAACACTTGTGATACATAACATATTTAGGCAACAACCAGAAACGTTATAAATGGGGTGATTTTTCAAATAATNCACAAAACACTTGTGATACATAACATATTTAGGCAACAACCAGAAACGTTATAAATGGGGTGATTTTTCAAATAATTGTTTGAAAAGTTGTAAAGAAATCGTGAATATACTATAAATTATATTCGGAAGTGTTTTACCATACACGTCCCATGTAAAACCGAAAACTTCAGTGGACACTTTTCCAGTTCCTTGTCCACACTGAAAAAATAATTTGTGGCTGCCACAAACAGTTTTGTTGGTGTTCACCGTTGCCTTCACCAAACTTTTATGGATACTATTTTATAGCATAATTTCTTAAAAGTAGGGGGAGACTCTTATTATGCTAACGATCAGCATACTGCTAGCAGCTATTTTTCAATATCATCATCAGTTCAATGTTCCGTTTAGCCAATCGCAGAAGTCCTCGTTAGGCACACGTTAAAAATACTGTACCCATTGTTTTGCACATTATGAACAAACTTTTGTGATTTTTTTTAAGATATCACTCTTGTAGGCGTTCTCTCTTAAATCAAGCGGAATATCGTTACTTTCTGAAGACGTCTCTGAGCCTTCAGACTCCTAAATGACATATATCTCTCGTATGTCAGCTCTACAGCTGGGCTTTGTACATTCTCTATGTCGTTGTCTGGTCGGAATAAACACGAGTACTTCACTGGGCGACTTCTCTGCTCCTATTCTTTACACTGTGATAAATCAGATTATATGTATATTTGATACAGTTTTATCAATGATTTATCTTCTATACACATTATAATACTCAACGTCTCTCCGTCTGTCTGTCTGTCAGTGCGCTTATCACGCGAGAACCACTTATGCGATTTACGGTTTTTATTTCCCTTTATAGATATGTTCTCTGGCCAGATTTAAGTATATATTTTGTTAAGTAAAGTAATATAAGAAATAAGCAGTGACAATACTAGTGAATCAAGTCGGAAAAAAGTTTTCCGCCAGCGCGCTCTCTTGCAATACGCTGTCTAAACCGTTAAAGGTGTAAAAAATTTTGTAGTAAAGAATTGTGTAGAATAAATATACCTAAAAACCACTCCGCGGTAGCATATATCCATCTATAACATAGAGATACTAAGAAGGGTTTTTACCATTTAATTTCTCGATAAATAATTACTTAAAATTCAAGCAGTTGTTTCCCCATTATAGTCTGGAAAATTCAACTTTATTAAAAAAAAATCAACACAATAATTTTGTAGTCCACGCGAGTGGAGCCGCGGGAACAGCTAGGATTATATAACTTGATTATTTAAACTTATAATTTCTGAAACTATCCCGTTAGACCAAAATTTAACCAAATAAGCTCAACCAATGGTTGTCGCGAAAGTATTCTACATGTGTGTGTTGACATTTGACGCTGTATACAAATGCAGTGTTACCTTATCACTGTTAGCTAACTCCGGGAGAAGCCTACTCAATTTTTCTTTTGATGTGGCCACACGAATTCAATAATTTCGACGCTAAGTTCCCAATTTTCACTTTCTAAAAACTAACAGATAAGAAAAATATTAAAAACTTGAGAAATATGACGGTGTGATGAACTTCACAAAAAGGAATATTGTGCAGAGACACAGCCGTGAAAAAATGACTAACAGCTCTTTGGTACAGGTAAATAAATAGAGGTGTAGTTTTCTGAATGCCACAGTCTGTCAAGTGATCTCAAAATTTCGTAATGAGTTCGTCTCTTTGACGCCAATTAATAATAGTAGCATTTTGTACAATTATTTGACATCGTGGGATGAAACGAACTACATTTTCAGTTCCTCACTTAAAAAAATAGTTATTTAAGCATGGATTGTACGCAACATGAACGTAGCGAAATAATGAAGGCAGGTGTGCGTGAATCAAATGTTTGGTAAGTATTTACATATCTAGGCTTGGTTAAAAGTTTGTTTGTGGAAATTACGGAAACAGTATAGCAAAAAAAAAAGCCAGTGGGGAGGCGCTTACATTCCATCCAAATATTTACACAACTGCAGCATTTTTCTTTCGGAACCGACTACCGTTATTGTGAGAATGCTCGCACTGGTTTTTTTTTTCGGGCCGACGAGCATTCCTCTGCTTGCAAAACATTCATGCAACCAGCGACACCGCACCGCATACAGAATGTATGATTACATCGTGGAAACAACAACTGCTTTGTTGGGAAATACTATGAGATCAAATATCTTCATTCAAATGCTGTATCAATTCCGACTGCTATATAAACACACAAAACGAGCTGGTGTGGAACCACCCACGAGATGGTAAACGCTGCAGGGTGTACAAGTCTCGTCCTGTTGGGCGTTCGTTGCAAAATAGGTCATAAACATTCGAAAACTCACACATCGTGTACAACTAAGGATCTCCCCCAGCTGCCAAGTGGCAAAAAACGAACGCATAATTCAGTTACCACGTTGCCAACACGCTGAAAGCTAACATCTCCGTCTTTTAAAATTCCCCGCATCTGCGCCATGTTGCTAGATCCGCGGTGGTGTAGTGGTCAGACTACTCGCTTCCTACCTAGGCGAAGCGGGTTCGATTGCCGGATTTTCACGTGTGGGAATCATGCCGGACGATGGCGAGATTTCTCCAGCATCTGCCGTTTCCCCCGCCTTTGCATTCCGGCACTGCTCCACCCTCACCTCTCTTCACCCTCGTCGGCTCTCAAGACCAACATATAAAGAGCCACCCAAATCCTTCCACTCTCCTTCTGTGCCGGGTGTGAAGCAAAGCTTTATATGAAATGGAATAAGCTGGCATAGAGAACGACAAAGATGCGAAGATTGTTTGAAATACGCGTACTCAATCGCAGACTCACTGAGAGACGTTCTGCAACTTAGTCCTTCTACTTGACGTGGGCTCTTGACATGCGGGAAGTTACCGATTAGTTCGGCAGGCTCCTGCAAACTCAACTTCACTCTAAGCCCGAATCAGTGATATATTTTATCAGATAAATAACATTCACTGAAATTCAAATGATAATCTACTGCCGACTGACGACTCAAGCAAGTCAACTGTGTAAGAAATTATTTACTGATGTGGAATTATTGACATTCAATGGAAATTACTAATAGATCGGCAAAATTAAACAATCATATTAAGTTGTTATCTGACACTGATTACCAGCCGTGCAATTTTAATTCATTTTCACTGGTTTAGCTCAATTATTACTGTTTCAGGTTTGAAGTGTAGTGAAAATCATCAGCAAATGACGCCTTGCAACACTGACAAACGATGATATTTTACTGGCGCATACGGTAATTATTTTCTGTTGGCATATGTGGCAGTATAGATTCTACGAATTAAGCGCTATGCTATGCACTTGGCTATTTTGCGGTTATGCACGGCAAAATAACGAAAAATTGTTTAAACACTTAGGCACATGGTCATAATAAAGGAAAACTAAGAACTAAAGTTTTAAAAGAAATAACTTTTAAAACGTAATTTAAACCTATTTCCGAATTGTCTCGTTTTGTTCAAAACTCACTTGGTTAATTTACAGTAGTTATATCATATGTACATATACATACATACACATGCTGGCTAAGGGAAGTTAGTAGTTAGAAAATGTAAGTTCACGGGAACTTGCTCCTGGGGAGGGAGCTAGGGAGCCACCGCCACCATATTGGGTAACATCACGGTGGCCATGTTGGATGATGATGACCTTAGTTAATGCTAATAATGCTGATCGCGCATATCCTAATTAGACCTAAGCTAATTAGGCCCATAATGAAAATGTTAATTAGGCCCATACCAATAATGCCTATTCTAATCACGCCAATGCCAATCACACATGCTGATTACACCTATGCTAAAAACACCACCATCCTGTCGCCGTCCGCCATCTTGCCTTCCAAGTAGTCTGCTAGCATACACCACCACTGCCATCTTGTAATTCCGCTCCACGGCACATCCGTACTCGCCCACCAGAGTGCAGCACACTTGCATTCCTCCTATCGCCTACTAGGGGCGTCGTTGTTGTCGTCTCCCTGTCGTCTGCTAGGGGTGCTACCATCGCCACACTGCCATATTCGTTTCACCAGTCATCATCCAAGGCATGCCACCATCGTCCGCCATCTTCGTTTCCGATGTCCACCGCTAGGAGCACTGGTGTCTGCACTTAAGAGGTCAAAGTACGTTGGGTGGCAGGCGGGACTCTAGCCCTTACGTGCATTATTCGGCGCAGGGGAGCTCAAAAATGCTGCAGGCACGCGGTTTGGAACTGGCCACCCTTGCCTCGCCAGTCGGACGCGTTTACCATCTTACTACTGAAGCTGCAATACACCGTCCACCGACTTAAAGCTTCGAAATATTAAGTTTGTAAATAAATTATTACAACAACTAACCAGTGGTTCAGCAGCTCTTAACATTCATACGTCACCATAGCACAAGGGGTTGAGGACAATTGTGGTGTGGTTCTCCAGTGAGAGCAGAAGGTTGTGGTTCGGTAGTTCCGTTGCTGGGGTCGATACATAATGCTCTAAGTCTTCTTATAATCATAGTTGGCCACCAATTTCGATCTGTTTAAGTTATAGTTATCAAATTTATATCATAGGTTTGGCTCCCAACTCTGATCAATGCGATACAGTCATTTATGCCATAGCATAGTTAGACACAATTTCCTATCCACTGAAGGTAGAGCTGCCAAATTCAAACCCCCAGTATCACCCCTGACTGAGATCAAGGCTATAAGGCATTTAGGCCTTAAGCCTTGTTATAAGCATATTTGGATGCAACTTCCGAACCATTTAAGTTCGGGTAACATGTAACAACCAGCCATACATGAAAAAATTAAGTTATATATGCAATTACACCGTGAGCATGATGTAGTAGTTACCGGTGCATGTAGGAGCGTAGGGTTTAGAACAGCGCACATACGTGCCGGTCCATCCGCGCACGCCAATCTTCCGACGCCACCTTCCTCGTCTGATGCCACAGGTGTCCGCCATCTTGGATCCCCTCGTCGTCTGCTAGCCTCCCTTCGTCGGTCACCATCTCGGCTTTATATAAAAATTTTAATAAATTTGAAAGTATATACATACCAGTAAATAAATGCTAGAACGGGTAACATGCAACAACCGACCATACATTAAAAAAAAGGCATATAAAATTGCACTGCGAGCATGACGCTCGTAGTCGAGGGCTACATTAACAACATTTATGTACACTGCAAATAACAGAGGTATGGAACCAATCAGAGTAACGCGATGCGGTCGGCAGCTATATCGGTTGCTGCTGCTATAATGGCAGGTTATCAAGATTTAAGTGAGTTTGAACGCGGAGTTATAGTCGGTGCACGAGAGATGGGACATAGCATCTCCGAGGTAGCGATAAAATTTGGATGTTCGCGTACGACCGTTTCACGAGTGTACCGTGAATATCGGGAATCTGGTAAAACATCACATCTTCGACATCGCTGCGGCGGGAAAAAGATCGTGAAGGAACGGGACAAACGACGACTGACGAGAATCATTAAACGTGACAGACGTGCAAACCTTTCTCGAATTGGTGCAGATTGGATTTGTGGACTGCCCTGCAGTATTCATGGTGTGAATTGCCTCCTGCATGCCTTCAGACATTAGTCGAGTCCATNCATCTTCGACATCGCTGCGGCGGGAAAAAGATCGTGAAGGAACGGGACAAACGACGACTGACGAGAATCATTAAACGTGACAGACGTGCAAACCTTTCTCGAATTGGCGCAGATTGGATTTGTGGACTGCCCTGCAGTATTCATGGTGTGAATTGCCTCCTGCATGCCTTCAGACATTAGTCGAGTCCATGCCACGTCATATTGCGCACTTCTGCGTGCTCGGGGTGGCCCTAAATGATATTAGGCAGGTGTACCAGTTTTTTTGACTCTTCAGTGTATTTATATTCATACAAAAAACGCCGTCAGCCTAACAAGTGGGCGAGAGGCCCGTAACCTCGTCAGTATGGGTAACATGTAGCAACCAAACATAGATTGAAAAAATAAAGTTACATACAATTGCACCGCGAGTATGATGTACGTAGTCGGAGGTTTCATTAACTTATATATAAAACATACCTTTAATGCAAATAAACACCATAAGCCTAACACGAGGGCCGGGAGATCTGCGTGTTAGTTAAATGAAACCATCTCATACATGGAACAAAATCTCACATAAAAATAAATGACCAGCATATTCACAAGTGCGCCGCGAGCATGAAGTCATTTCTAGCCGCTGTTATTAAAAATTCCGGACGGATTCGGAGGCCGTAATAGTAATATCAGTGTTGCTATTATGTCGAGAACTTTAGTTAGAAGCTGGCGTGCTCGACGACATGAAAAGAGCGAATGCTCACAAAGCCCAACCTCAAAAATTCTACAATGTGACAAGTGTGGCACACATTATACGCCCTGTGGAGCCAGTGTTCCTTTGTTTGCCACTAATCAACATACATTAAAACCATCAGTCACGCAAGAGACGACTCTGCTACGTGCTGATGCAAACAGATATAAAAATAAATGCAAAGGAACATATTAATAAGACATTGCTTATCCATGTCTAATTAGGTAGGAAGTTCTACCTGCTGAATCAATATTATACGAAAAATATTCCTTTTTTCTTTAACATTCAGAACTTAGACACATTTGAAATAATATGCGACCGTAAAGGAAGTAAGCTAATTATTTTAACCGATCAGTTTTGTTTTCAAGTCACATTAATAGTAAAAATAATATTTTAATGGTTTCACGAATAAAATATAAAACTTGAACGATATTTTATTGTGATGTAGTGATAGTGATTGTGACATGAAGGAACAATGTTCTCATAGGGCAAACATAGGTAAGTTATCATATTTTATTTGAAACTAGTGACACGGCCCGGCTTCGCCCGGCTACAATTTAGTTTTTACAGCGATACACTAACAAACAAATTGGGAAAAGACTCATAATATTATATGATAGTAAATTAGTAAACTACTATCATATATAACGTGCATACATACACGTCAAACCTGTCTCCCAGAGGGGTAGGCAGAGATTATGGACCTACATTTACCACGATCCTGACATATCTACCACATTCATACGTCTCTAATATAACAATATTTTACGATAGTGATTTGGAAAATTTCTTTGTATACAGCATTAATCGTTTTGCCTCCGACCACCAGCACAAAAAGATTTCTGTTTGACGTTACACGCGAAAGGGCTACGTATAGTTGTCCGTGTGAAAAACATGCTCCACTCAAATCCACTCCAGCCGCATTAAGTGTTTGACCCTGTGCCTTATTTATGGTCATACCAAAGCAAACTCTTATTGAAAATTTGACTCTTTTAATATTAAAAGGTAAATCCGACGGAGTCATTGGTATTCTAGGTATTAAAACACTTTCTACAGTACCGCAGCCAGTTAGAATAGTACCTTCAATAAGATAACTTTGTTAACTTTTTATTTGTAATCGAGGTCCCGTTGCATGATTTCGGTGAATTTTTATTTCGCAATAAAATTATGGGAGCTCCAACTTTAAAAATCAGTTTGTGTGGTGGCATGCCAGAATGATTCAATGAATTAAGAAATTATTTGGGATAGTACACAGCTTCTTCACTGTAGAGTACTGTATCCACTGAGTAATTAGTAGGCGATAATATCGCTCTTTCTTTGAAAGGTCGTGTATTTGTTTATTTTGAGTGCTAGTTTTGTTACGTTGGGCCAAATATACGATCTTTTCACTGATGCATTGACTTCATCAGCCACACCCCACGCCGCCCCCCGCCCCTCCCCATCATGTATAGGTCCGTGCGCGCNTGGTGTCTGCACTTAAGAGGTCAAAGTACGTTGGGTGGCAGGCGGGACTCTAGCCCTTACGTGCATTATTCGGCGTAGGGGAGCTCAAAAATGCTGCAGGCACGCGGTTTGGAACTGGCCACCCTTGCCTCGCCAGTCGGACGCGTTTACCATCTGACCACTGAAGCTGCAATACACCGTCCACCGACTTACAGGTTTGAAATATTAAGTTTGTAAATAAATTATTACAACAATTAACCAGTGGTTCAGCAGCTCTTAACATTCATATGTCACCATAGCACAAGGGAAGGGATTGAGGACAATTGTGGTGTGGTTCTCCAGTGAGGGCAGAAGGTTGTGGTTCGGCAGTTCCGTTGCTGGGGTCGATACATTATGCTCTAAACCTTCTTATAAGTATAGTTGGCCACCAATTTCGATCTGTTTAAGTTATAGTTATCAAATTTATATCATAGGTTTGGCTCCCAACTCTGATCAATGCGATACAGTCATTTATGCCATAGCATAGTTGGACACAATTTCCTATCCACTGAAGGTAGAGCTGCTAAATTCAAACCCCCAGTATCACCCCTGACTGCTGTGATTGATGACATGAAGGAACAATGTTCTCACAGGGCAAACCTAGGTAAGTTATCATATTTTATTTGAAAACAGTGGCACGGCCCGGCTTCACCCGGCTACAATTTAGCTTTTACAGCGATACACTAACAAACAAATTGGGAAGAGACTCATAATATTAAATTATAGTAAATTAGTAAACTACTATCATATATAACGTGCATACATATACGTCAAACCTATCTCCCAGAGGGGTTGGCAGAGATTATGGACCTACATTTACCACGATCCTGACATACCTACCACATTCATACATCTCTAATATAACAATATTTTACGATAGTGGTTTGAAAAATTCCTTTGTATACAGCATTAATCGTTTTGCCTCCGACCGCCAGCACAAAAAGATTTCTGTTTGACGTGACACGCGAAAGGGCTACGTATAGTTGTCCGTGTGAAAAACATGCTCCACTCAAATCCACTCCAGCGCATTATGTGTTTGACCCTGTGCCTTATTTATGGTCAAACCAAAGCAAACTCTTATTGAAAATTTGACTCTTTTAATATTAAAAGGTAAATCCGACGGAGTCATTGGTATTCCAGGTATTAAAACACTTTCTACAGTACCGCAGCCAGTTAGAATAGTACCTTCAATAAGATAACTTTTTTAACTTTTTATTTGTAATCGAGGTCCCGTTGCATGATTTCGGTGAATTTTTATTTCGCAATAAAATTATGGGTGCTCCAACTTTAAAAATCAGTTTGTGTGGTGGCATGCCAGAAGGATTCAATGAATTAAGAAATTATTTGGGATAGTACACAGCTTCTTCACTGTAGAGTACTGTATCCACTGAGTAATTAGTAGGCGATACTATCGCTCTTTCTTTGAAAGGTCGGGAATTTGTTTGTTTTGAGTGCTAGTTTTGTTACGTTGGGCCAAAGATACGATCTTTTCACTGATTCATTGACTTCATCAGCCACACCCCACGCCGCCCCCCGCCCCTTCCCTACATGTATAGGTCCGTGCGCGCGTGTCTCGATTTCAGAAATTACTTTTTCACAAAACGTCTTTTTGACTTTTAAAGTATTGATGATAATAGTATGCTGTAAAGGACATTTAATATCTACATTAAACAGTTGTAATTATGAATTAATTTATTTCTATAAAGATTAAGTTCTTTATGGTTAGAAAAGACAGTGAATTTTACGTTTGTTTTTACTGCGTAATTTAAATTGTAAATACTCTTGTTATTACTTATATATTTAATATAGATATATTCTACCACTGACATTTTGTAGATAATTTAATTGTACACAATTATTTCCTACGTGATTTTGTTATACAGTATCTCTAAAGGATTGGGCAACGTATTCCATTAGAGCGCGCTGGCGGCAAACTTTTTTCCCCGACTTGATTCACTAATACCGTTAATGCTCAGCTCCTATACGTGCTGGGACAATTTTTAATACACAAAAAGCTTCCTCGATAAATGCAGATAATAAGAGTAAAATCCGAATCGAAATCCCTTTTTTGTTCTCGAGATTAGCGCAGTCACGCAGTCAGACAGACACGGGCCGGGGACTTCCTTTTACACTATGTAGTGATTTTAATTTTCCTTGTTTTAACACAGTCTTCATAGTTACCGTCCATTTTGTTTTAATATCCCTTAGGTACTAGATCTCATCTTTTCTCCTTCATTGTATTGTAACATTGTAGATAATGAAGTGTGCAGTATATGCTCACTGAGCTCTGTTCAAATGTTTCAAATTATTGTCCAGGAGAATTGCTTAGAAATGGAAACGTCTTAGATATATCAAATATCACAGAACTTAAACCATTGAAAAAGTTTCTCTCTAAGACAATACTTTGTAAATCTAGCGAAAAACGAGCAAAATAAGATATCTGGAATGAGAGAATTTTATTCTTAGCATTTCACTCCAAGAATGTAATATGAGTTGTTTCGGATTGTCGTGAATGTTAATTAGCTGTTTAAAATATATTAAAAACTACACTCCTAAGATGCCAAGACAAGTATAAATTTATTCACTGAACGATCACAATACTGTGTGACCTATGGTAGCTAAAAGAGACCATTTTTTCCCAACTGTATCCATACAGGCTTGGTCATGTATTTATGTACACATGCCAATTCTTTTTTCTTTGTTTTTTTTTGTTATATTTCCCCAAGAGAATTAATTTACTTTCATAAATAACCTAACGACTATCTGTGATTTTTCCTTGTAAACCCACGGATCCAAGGCATATAGAGACATAACCCTCTGAAAAATTGGCCTGAAACTTAATTTTTTATGTACTTGGGAGTCAAGTATGTTTCGTGTCAAAACTGTGCAAGAAATAAGTAAATTACATGCTTCTAAAATAAAAAAATTACTCAACAATTTTATATCCGGGTATCACCTATTTGACTGAGGTAATATTAAGGAATTCAGTCAAAACACATACAATAATAGATGTCCAAAATATGACACTAGCTATACACTCTCAAACAGTAAATGAATGATAAATAAGTTTATCACCGCACGGGAATAGCTTTACAATATGCAACGAATAAAATATTTACTTGAAAATATCATTATCTATAATCTTTTTAATCCACTAACGTTTACTTTATATATGTATATATATATATATATATATATATACACACATACACACACACAGAGTGGCTCGCCTAACGTGGACATCCCCAAAATTTCCGGAACGGACGAAGATCATGAAATGCGGTAATCGTTAAATGAAATTACGCACCGCGGCAAGTAATTCGTCACAAAGTGACTATTCGTAATACGGGCATTGACATAAATAATTAAACCACATATGATTTTTCCCCTAGAAAGATACATTTATTTCAACAGCATCTGAAGGTACGTGCAAAGATGGATTCTGTGATGTAGCATATACAATATAAAGAAATACAGAAAAGCCAAGAAATAATGTGCAATTATGATTTAGTAAAGTTGGCCAGTAGCACGGGGCAGTCAACATGTACTCACAGCTGTAAGCAAGCAACACGCGCCGTGACTCATCCTGGCTGGACGGCTTCCTTATAGCAGCGCAGTGCTTACCTTAATGGCCCAAGGGACACGGAATGCTATATTGGACAAAGTAGAGCACCGGATCGGATGGAAGACAGGCAATGTGAGTGCAAGTCTGATATCAATACATTTTATTTCATATTAATATACCAACGTAATTCAGAAGATTTGTTTCCAAGTTATTAACTGTACTGAGTAACGAGTTAGTACGGATGTACAACAAATTGAGAACAAACCAACCTAAAAATAAATGCAATAGCATCTGCATGAATAGTAAAAAAGAGCATAGTTATGGTTGAAACGCTTCACATTAGGTTTTTTTGCAGCGTATGCTCGATGTGTTTACCATCGACAGCAATGCACGTCTGTAAACGCACATATGAGTTATGGACAGTAAATTTAAATGATTCAAATAACTATACGCAAAAATAAATTAAAATTTGCGTTATTAAACCTGTCTCAGTGCAAACCAAAATTTACTGATATAACTAATGAGCCTACTTTCTTCAACATTGGTGCAATAGATGTTTTAATAATTTTTTAATAACTGACTNACAACAAATTGAGAACAAACCAACCTAAAAATAAATGCAATAGCATCTGCATGAATAGTAAAAAAGAGCATAGTTAGGGTTGAAACGCTTCACATTAGGTTTTTATGCAGCGTATGCTCGATGTGTTTACCATCGACAGCAATGTACGTCTGTAAACGCACATATGAGTTATGGACAGTAAATTTAAATGATTCAAATAACTATACGCAAAAATAAATTAAAATTTGCGTTATTAAACCTGTTTCAGTGCAAACCAAAATTTACTGATATAACTAATGAGCCTACTTTCTTCAACATTGGTGCAATAGATGTTTTAATAATTTTTTAATAACTGAGTTAATAGGTAAAACTTGTCGTCTTGTTGAAAGCAGTATCATTAGACATGAAATCAGAAACATATGCAACAGTAATGNTTAATAGGTAAAACTTGTCGTCTTGTTGAAAGCAGTATCATTAGACATGAAATCAGAAACATATGCAACAGTAATGAGGCAATTACACATATTCACATGCCTTACCCGGGACTCGAACCCAGAAAAAATTCGTACCATTAGCTAGTATGCAATAAACTGCATTACGGAGATCGAATTCGAGCATAAACTTCGAATTTAATTTGTCTAATGTTTCGTATGATAGGGTTCACTAATGTCATTTTGAAATTAAGGGACTGTGCTACTAAAAACACGTAAGTTTACATGCCCTACCATAGCGCTACTCGTGTGAAGAATTTGGTGAAAATAGTATGATCGGCCCCTGAGATATGGCATAAAACTTTCATATTTTTCATGTTATGATCTTCTTAATTGAGGGGCAAAAATATATGTATTAGTACATCCGATGATTGTATGCTGTCCGTATACAAAGTTATGCTAAAATAGATTACTTATTTTCGTATATATAGCACACTAAGCTAAAATGATTTTATCGCCACCATTTAAAAAAGAGTCCGTCACACTCAAAAATACATACAGTTATATGGCCTACCACAATACAACTTTTTCACTAAAGTTGGTAAGAATAAGTTCGTCGTTTCCTGAGATGACATATAAACTAAATTTTTTTTGCGGACCTTATTTACAAAATGTCAGACAAAGGAGGCTCTGTACAGACAAATAAGACTCTGTACAGACTGATTTCATGGTTGTAATTGACACTGACAGCATACAAACTTAGGTTTGAATTTTTTTAGTTAAAAAACGATACTTAGGTAAATATTTATATAGCCACCACTTTGAAAATAAGTGCCTGACCTAATCGAAACATAGCAGTTAACACCACTTGCTGCAGTGAAAATATTTTGCCAAATTAGGTAGGAATCTAACAATTTTTTACCGAGATTTGACATAAAAACTTAATTTTTCATGCGGCATATCTTACAAAATGGTCGACAAAAGACGCTCCATGTAGATATAGTTAATATCTGTAATATATACTGCCAGCATACAAAGATGAGATGGAATTGATTACATGGTTTCGACGGTATAACATTCTGAGTTAAGATAGCTATATTGCCGCCATTTTGAAAATAAGTGTTTCATATACCTGAAACATAAAACTTAACATTAGCTGCCGCAGAACGACTTGTTGGCCAAATTCGGTAGGAATTGGTTCATTTTTTGCCGAGATATGACATAAAATATTAATTTGTTCATGTGGCGCAATCTTACAAAATGGCAGACAAAGTGGCTATGTGTTCGCATGTATGATCCTTGAAATACATTCTTTCAGCATACAAAATTTTGTCGAAATTCGTTGAATGGTATAGTAGATATACCAAATAATCCTAAAATTTATTTTATGTTCGCCATTGTGAAATAAGTATGTAATTTAGTTCAATCACTTACGTTTACCTGGCCTGTCAAATTATTACTTACATGTCAAATTAGATGAGAATTGCTTCGATAGTTTTCGATATAAAATATTTTTTTCATTTGGCACTATCTTACAAAATGGCAGATTAACTACAATATTCATTTCAATATTCAAAGCTTACACGATGCCCTGTCAGCTTACAAAATTTGGTTTCAATAATTGGATCTGTTACCCATATTTTACATATCAGCACATATATTTAAATGTCCGTTATTTTGAAAGAAAGTACCCGGCATGGTTTTAAACTACAAAAGTCAGGTTTCCTTACCAAGTACTATATACGTACCGAGTTTAGTAAAATTTGGTTGACGCGTTAAAAAATTGAAAGGGTGGATACACTCACACGTACACGCACACACAGACACACATACAGGAAAGTCATATCATAAGCCTTTCTTTCCATCGGAAAATAGGCTAAAACAGGGAGAAAACGGTTGTGTTGGTAATACCTTGTAAAAAAATAATTCTTATGCGAAATATGATACCAGAAGGACAACGCACGAATGCAGTGCGTTGCCCCTCTGGTGTGATATTCTTTACTCGGTTAAGCTTCGTTTGCGTAAGGCGGAAGAATAACCTGGAAGTGCAACTTTAGTAGAGCTTCAGAGAAGTTGTAAAAAACCATGAGAGGTCTACAGCCGCGCTGGTTCGTGGTGTTTGGCCGAGGAGTCGGAAGTGACATGGTCGCTCGCCTCGAGTAAAGCGCACCCCCCTCCCTTGCTCGCGTCCTACCCCGGGGGCTTCTTCTGGCCACGTGACCTCCACGTCAGTGCACCGGCGCGGCGCATTCCCAACGTCACCGCTGTCTTTAACTATATCGGTAAGATAACGTAGTCCATTCACGGTCACTTCCAACTTTTCCGAAGCCCTGCTAAAGTTCTACTTCCGGAGTATTCCTCCGCCTCGTGCAAACAAAACTTGAAAAGTACATCAAAAGGACATCGCACTGCAATCGTGCGCACTCAGTGGAATAATGTTTTGCATGCGAACTATTTCTTAGTAGGCATTGCCAACACACATAGTTTCTCCCTGTTTATTTTCATATTAATTATAAAAGAAATAATATAACTAACAGACAAAATAAAAGTAAAAGCTCACTCGAATAATAAAATTGGTATTTTCTTGTAANATTTTGCATGCGAACTATTTCTTAGTAGGCATTGCCAACACACATAGTTTCTCCCTGTTTATTTTCATATTAATTGTAAAAGAAATAATATAACTAACAGACAAAATAAAAGTAAAAGCTCACTCGAATAATAAAATTGGTATTTTCTTGTAAACACAAGTATAAAGAGTTTGTGAAACATCGCGTATTCAGGAANAAACACAAGTATAAAGAGTTTGTGAAACATCGCGTATTCAGGAAACAGCCAATGACGTCATACATGGGGCGATTTTTCAAAAGTTTAATTCAAAGAGAGTGAAAAAACCACGAATAAACTATACCAGAATTTCCCTGCACCTTATTCAGCACGTTAGATAGGAATGGCGGTATCTACCCAAATACAGAATGTATCTTAATTCTACCCACAAATTTTGACTGCAGATTAATCGTGGGAAAATTTAGAATGAGAAAATATATACGACCTATCATCTAAACTGATTCATAACGGAGGTAAACACCATTGACGTTGGAGCTGAATATCTAGTTTAATACACGTACCGGATAAAGAATTTAAGATGGATAACTGAGTGCATGAATAATTTGTAAACACCTCAACTGTCGCTGCTAACCTACTGTCGAAATTCTTCTGTCGAATTTAGAGACATCCTGTGTATTTATATATGTATGTATATATATACATATATGGATATACAGAATGCTCTGAAATTCTCCTCACAAACTCCTAGGACTTGTAGAGAGGACTGAGTTGATGATCTTTTGAATTTGAACCCATGTCCGGAAACGTACCGTTTCCGTGCTACAGCCATTTCAATTCAGGTGTTTCACGCGTTCACATCAGCGTACGTAATTAAATTTAATGAGGTGTGACTCAGTACATTACATTTATAACACTCATATTCATTGGGTAGCAATGCCAAGGGAACAATAAATACATAATAAATAAACAATAAGAACCAATAAATAAACTGTCTTCGGCAAAGGATGTGTAGCACACGGTACAGATCCGCTACAACAGCGGCTCGATGTGGCGACCACCAACCTCGTTGCACACATCGTACCTACGGATCATGTTCCGATACACTCGCTCCATCACTCCTGGTGTCCCGTAAATCTGTTGTGCAGTGACCATAACACGCCAGCAGATATTCCTCTTTCTCTACAGGAGTCTCGTACACCCTACCCTTCTTACGACTCCACAAGAAATACCGTCTCGTGCCATCTGACGTAACGCACTGCCTACCCGGTTGCATACGAACGCAGGCAAATCCGAGACATTGCTCTTTTACTCAGCGGAAGTGGACGAGTGATACACCTGATCTGAAATGGTTGTCAAACGGAAACGGTATGTTTCCGGACGTGGGTTCCAATTCAAAAGATCATCTACTCAGTCCTCTCTACAAGTCCTAGGAGTTTGTACGGGGAATTTCAGAGCACTCTGTATATAGGTTCTTAGTGAGACAGGAGGACAATGTTTGGGCAATTTGG
>NQII01004359.1:203906-214826 GCA_002778355.1 Clitarchus hookeri
CCTTTCCTAAAACACGGCTACGGTCACGCGAGGCCAGTATTGATACAATAGCGGGGTTTCATGTTTCTATATTTTGGACTAGACAAGTTCTAAGGTTATAAATATTTTTTTTCCCTAGGAATATGTATATGGTGCTAAAATATATAGTCTATTTTGAATCAAAACTTTGACAAATCATCCCTTTTATGTGACATGCTCGGTTGTTTACTAAACTGCTCAAAAAAAGTTTTGCATCGGAGATTTATTGTACCAAAAATTACATATCATAACATTTCCCCTTTATGTAAGCATTTTGCAAATGCATGTGTTACAAAACAATGCAAATATTGCAAAACTTTTTTTGTATAATATCAGTAAACAAAATACACTAGCTGTCTGTTTGTTTGGGAAACACCATTGTTCTCTTTTATTGTCATTCTCCACAAGGATCAATACTAAGAGTGACCTCCTCGAGAACTCACAAGATCCCAATACGCCGAGGCATACCGTGAACGAGGTTATCCAGTCGCTCTTGTGGCAAGTTGTCCCATTCTGCCTGTGCAGCCAATATCAGCTCCTGTTCATTGTTGGGTTTTTGATGGCGTTGTTGAATAGCAGTTATTAATAAAAAAAACTGTAATTTATAGATAAAATATAAGTAAAAGTTTAATTTAACAAAAAATAAAATACTTTTTTATTAACACAAGCACAAACTGCTTGCGATATAAGACATTGTAGGAAGCAACCAAACACGTCTTTCATTGGGTGTTTTTTCTAAGGTTTGATTCAAAAGGAGTGATGAAACCGCGAATAGACTATACAAGAATGAACAGGGATTCTTTTTAATCAGTTCAATACTACAATTAGTTTAAGCTCAAGGCAAGGGATGTCCAAGGTATTGTTGATGAGCTTCTTA
The DNA here is from genome assembly GCA_002778355.1 of Clitarchus hookeri. Lineage (NCBI taxonomy): Eukaryota > Metazoa > Arthropoda > Insecta > Phasmatodea > Phasmatidae > Clitarchus > Clitarchus hookeri. The sequence goes on from NQII01004359.1 coordinate 204,802, forward strand.
NTTTTAATCAGTTCAATACTACAATTAGTTTAAGCTCAAGGCAAGGGATGTCCAAGGTATTGTTGATGAGCTTCTTAAGAACAATATATAACTAACGTTTATATCGGGTGAGGCACCTAAGGCAGGCCACCTGAATAACACCGCCAATTTCAGTGGTAGAAAAAAATGTTTCAGACAAAAGTTGCTTGGGTCCAAGGCGCTAATAACTAAATAGTTGTAATTACCCCGTACGTGGGAGGACAAGAAGATACAAAGGACAGTTTTGTTACTTTAAATAGAATGATAATTTTTAACAACACCACTCGATATTGCTTATGACGATTAAATAAATAGTTCTTAACAGAACTTTCGGTGGTCATTGGATCGGTCGGTCTAGAAAAACGAAATGGACTGCACTTTACCCAGACTTAACGCCTATGGACTGTTTTTGGTGGGGAACCTTAAAGCACCATGTCTACAAAGATCCACCGACGACTGCCGAATACATGAAAGGCCATATAACAAGAACTTGTTCTGCATTAAATTAAAAAGAAGTTCGGCGTGTGGTATTGTCTTCTCAGAATCGCTTTACAGTAAGTATTAATGCACAAGGTCTCCAATTTGAACATCTGATATNCGTGTGGTATTGTCTTCTCAGAATCGCTTTACAGTAAGTATTAATGCACAAGGTCTCCAATTTGAACATCTGATATCATAATAAAATAAAACCTGATGTAAGAAAATAACACATTAAGCGAAAGGCAAGCCTCAGACTACGCTTCCTTTGTTATTTTATTATATCAGGTGTTCAAATTGGTGACCTTGTGCATTAATACATACACTAAAGCGATTCTGAGTGGACAATACCGCACGTCGAATTTCATCAGGACTTATCGCAAAACTAGCTCGTGTTATACGGCCTTTCATGTCTTCGGTAATCATCGGTGGGTCTTTGTAGACCTGTTGCTTTAGTATTCCCCGCGGATAATAGTCCATAAGCGTTAAGTNTCGGTAATCATCGGTGGGTCTTTGTAGACCTGTTGCTTTAGTATTCCCCGCGGATAATAGTCCATAAGCGTTAAGTCTGGGGAACGTGCAGGCCATTTAGTGTTTCCAGACTGACCGATCCAACGAGAACCGAAAGTTCTGTTAAGAACCATNCTGGGGAACGTGCAGGCCATTTAGTGTTTCCAGACTGACCGATCCAACGAGAACCGAAAGTTCTGTTAAGAACCATGTATTACAGTATCATACGCACTGTTGAGGGATGTTAATAAAAATTATCATTCCATTAAAAATAACGAAGTTGGCCTTTATATCTTTTTTCCCTCCGAGATACGGGGTAGTTATCACTATTAAGATATTAGCGCATTGGAACCAAGAAACTTTTGACTGAAACATTTTCTTCTGCCACTGAAATTGGCGGTGTTATTCAGATGGCCTGTCTTAGGTGCCTCACCCTGTATAAACGTCGTAGGCCGAATGTTGTGACGGTAAGCGACAAGCGGCACGGCAAGTTGAAGCTGAATCATGACGGTTATTCTTCTCGGCGTGGGTCCACAGACAGTCCTCGTTCAAGGTGTTGCCAAGTGTTATGCCTATATAGTTTCTTGTTGGCTAACTTCTCTGAATACCGTGCCACTAGTAGGGGAGATCCGCAGACTCTTCCGTAATGTGTTTCTTATACGAGCGTGTTTTGGATTCTTTCCTTGACCTGGATACNAGGGGAGATCCGCAGACTCTTCCGTAATGTGTTTCTTATACGAGCGTGTTTTGGATTCTTTCCTTGACCTGGATAACAACACGTCAATGCAGTTTGCTTGGCTTGCCCGCGTTGACTGGTTTCATAACAGGGATCTTCGGACTGACGTAAGTGGCCCTGCCACGTGTGTAAACAAAATAGATTCTTTTTCTAGCAATAAACGAGACGCCATACACGCCAATGAGCGGCCTGAGGAAGCCTAGCAACAATCTGGTCGATCTATCAGAGAAAACGTGCACACAGTAGTGCTGGTACTAATCGAGTATATGCTGTGCACGGAAAAGAGAGATCGATAAAAATTGATCAGCCCGTTAACTGCATGGATGCCACCATACAGTCTGACACGCAGGTTCTAACTTAGCTTGGCAGCGAACAGAACTTCCAAACCTTGATGTTTTTAAATTTATGGCGAATAAAATTTTTTTTTCTGCTTTATACACAATATCTTATGAACTGGCGTAACACATTAATGTTCACAACAATTTCAGGTTTCACTTTGAGAGGCCGAATTGATGTAGTGGTTAGACTACTCGCCTCCCACCAAGAAGAACTGGGTTCGATTTCCGTTGGGGTCGACCCTGGATATTCGCATGTGTGAATCATGCCGGACGATGCCGATGGTCGGCGGGTTTTCTCGGGGATATCCCGTTTCCCCTGCCCTTTCATACCGGCGCTGCTCCGTTCTCACCTCGCTTCAACCTCATCGGCTCTCGATACGTCGATGTTCAGAGGCGACCAAATCTCTTCACACACTCGCAAACATTTTTACTTGACTTATTTACCAATAAGGTCTCTAGACTCTTGGCTTAATAAATGAAATTTTACATATGGTGGAAGCACACACGCCTAGGATAATAGTACATGTAGGGCCTTAAGTAATGCTCATTAATCCGTGAAATTTAATGACCCGTATTACTCATCAGTAAGTGATCAGGTTTTCTGTTAATGGAGCTTTTTAATGCATCGATACTTTAAAAATTATATGGTTAAATATGTGGAATTCTCTTGAGCAGTATTTCAAACACTTTAAATGTCAGTGATACGTTTAACATTAAACAACAAATTATTTGACACTCTCAGTAGAACTGGTTTACGAACATTTCCCGTTGCGATACTTAACGAAGCTTAAAACTTCTACATAACTGCCTATTCCACAAATAAAAATACATACCTAACAATATTTTTGCACATCTTAAAATGGGCAGTAACAAAAATTATATGTTTGAAGTTTTTTTTTTACACTTTATGTGAGGCAAAATAAATTAGTTTTTATTACTTTTTGAAGATAGATAATATACTCATTTNTTTTTTTTTTACACTTTATGTGAGGCAAAATAAATTAGTTTTTATTACTTTTTGAAGATAGATAATATACTCATTTACATATTTGCTTGACTATTCTTATAATGTACTCCTATGTTTGGACGAAATGTAGGTAATGCTCTCTCGCATATATGTATTCAGAGTGTTCAAACTGTCATGCTTAATTTAATTTTTTTTTTTTCAATTCACGGAACTTTAAAATCTATCTTTACTAAAAGACGAAGGGGGAGAAAACCTACGAGAAATTTTGTCAAACTCGTAAGTTCTTCTTGAAGTACAATCCAAATTTTGTTGAATGTGATTTTATCTACACTCACTATTCATCAAACTAATAATTCATAAAAAACATTAGGTATAAATTTTTTTAATACACAAACATTAATATTTTATTAATTTATTTGTTAGGATACAACACAGTGAGGCGACACACACAAGTGTTCCGAAACACATATTGGAAAATACTGCTCTAGAAGTTTCAAGAGTAAATGCCAACTAAGTCTGTAATAGAGGAGGAAACGAATATTGTACAATAGAGTAAAAAAGAAAATCGGCTTGTCACTAATTCAGCAACACTTTAGAAAATATCTTTCATGTGCAGACTGCTACAATGCTAAGATTACATGATCCCTCATATTTGTCTTATTTCTAATGATGAAACGTAATGTCTGCTTTCAAGATATGTGAAAATTAACTGTGTTGCTATATTATAGCTTCAAAANTTTCTAATGATGAAACGTAATGTCTGCTTTCAAGATATGTGAAAATTAACTGTGTTGCTATATTATAGCTTCAAAATGTGATTCACCCCATTAAGTTTCAGTGCATGTATTTATTTTTTATTGGGAAAATAATAACGCGAGTTATGTGGAACTTCCCTAAATTTCTGATTGGCAATATTTCTATTGTTAGCTATATGCCTAGCATCTATAATGTAGAAGTAGTGTTCACGGCCTTCTATCGCGTGGGGTATTAGCACATTAGTGTTAGAACAAGCTNGTATATGCCTAGCATCTATAATGTAGAAGTAGTGTTGACGGCCTTCTATCGCGTGGGGTATTAGCACATTAGTGTTAGAACAAGCTCACTGCGTATGCGCTACCAGGCGGCTTTATTGCAGACGGTACTTGCAAACGCGCAGCGCAGACATATTAGATCTTGTAATTTTTTGCGAAGTCACAAGAGCGCTGAACTTCTCTTAATATCATGTACACTTATGTACGTAATAAAACAAGAGGCGAGGTCTTCCTTACCATTTATCTATCATCGTCTNTTTCTAATGATGAAACGTAATGTCTGCTTTCAAGATATGTGAAAATTAACTGTGTTGCTATATTATAGCTTCAAATTGTGATTCACCCCATTAAGTTTCAGTGTATGTATTTATTTTTTATTGGGAAAATAATAACGCGAGTTATGTGGAACTTCCCTAAATTTCTGATTGGCAATATTTCTATTGTTAGCTATATGCCTAGCATCTATAATGTAGAAGTAGTGTTCACGGCCTTCTATCGCGTGGGGTATTAGCACATTAGTGTTAGAACAAGCTCACTGCGTATGCGCTACCAGGCGGCTTTATTGCAGACGGTACTTGCAAACGCGCAGCGCAGACATATTAGATCTCGTAATTTTTTGCGAAGTCACAAGAGCGCTGAACTTTTCTTAATATCATGTACACTTATGTACGTAATAAAACAAGAGGCGAGGTCTTCCTTACCATTTATCTATCATCGTCTNTCTTAATATCATGTACACTTATGTACGTAATAAAACAAGAGGCGAGGTCTTCCTTACCATTTATCTATCATCGTCTTTCATATCGTTCCGGCAATAAAGATCCCGGCTGGTAGAGGAGAAAAAAATGATGGGTAAGCGACTTCTCAGTTTATTATAAAATATTGCACAGCTGGCCTCCTTCGTAAGAAGTAGAATGAAGTTATATTTTCCAGAGATATATATCATCACTCATGTTCTGACATAATTACTGTTGCCTTTCTACATGTTAGCGCTGCAATATATTAAAAATATGGCAGAATAACAATACTTATTTAATTGGTAAACTGTAAAAGAACCAAATTTTTTTAATAACCGGCACCACGAAACCTATTAACGTTAATTATACCTTGGCGTAAGTGGAAATAAACGATAAAAAACATCGGTTATCTGTTTAAAAAAGAGACTGGTTTGTNTTAATTATACCTTGGCGTAAGTGGAAATAAACGATAAAAAACATCGGTTATCTGTTTAAAAAAGAGACTGGTTTGAAACAAAGCAAAATATTGCGTCCCAGGACTATGCACATAAGAAATTAAGTAAATTTTTTTTGCAGTGGGTATGAACCATTATACTACTCGCGCTCTTAAGCAAGGAAACGTGATATTTTCTTAAGTGACTCGGGATNTGCAGTGGGTATGAACCATTATACTACTCGCGCTCTTAAGCAAGGAAACGTGATATTTTCTTAAGTGACTCGGGATTCTAGAATAACACATCATACAGAAGTAGAAATATTTTGAAGTGGTGCAGCGCCAACGCAGCAAGTGTCCACAGGCAAATCAGCGTTTAAGCCGATTATTCAGTTCTCTAAACCAATACTAGTGAATAACATTCGTCACAAAACTACACCATGTAAATAACCAGCGAANCGATTATTCAGTTCTCTAAACCAATACTAGTGAATAACATTCGTCACAAAACTACACCATGTAAATAACCAGCGATGTGGAATTTCATAACAACGCAGAAGGATGTACTAATGGAACGCAAACAAAAGTTGCCTCCAGAAGCCAACATGGCGAAGTGGTTGAAAGACACGGTTTAAATTTTTTCTTNATGGAACGCAAACAAAAGTTGCCTCCAGAAGCCAACATGGCGAAGTGGTTGAAAGACACGGTTTAAATTTTTTCTTTTAACACTTTCCTTTATTATCCGAAGTAAGAGCTAGGAAATAACGCATGTTTTGTCTCAAATATTTTATTAATACAGTAACNACTTTCCTTTATTATCCGAAGTAAGAGCTAGGAAATAACGCATGTTTTGTCTCAAATATTTTATTAATACAGTAACTTGCTTTACTAAAAAAGAACAAGATGATTATTTAGGAATAGTTTATTCAAGTCTATTCCAGCGTTTCCTGGCATCACGCAAATTTCTTTCAGGAACAGAACAAATACTTCACAATTAAATCACATACATAAGTGTTTGCGGCGATTACATATTATCTTTACAGTTTCAGTATTATCATAAGCTACAGTTTAAGTATTATCTTTAGCTAAAACGGAGAGAACATTAGAGAAAATAGCGAGATAACCCCCATAAACTCCCTCCTCCCATCAACACACGTACCGCTGTNCTTTCCTTTATTATCCGAAGTAAGAGCTAGGAAATAACGCATGTTTTGTCTCAAATATTTTATTAATACAGTAACCTGCTGTACTAAAAAAGAACAAGATGATCATTTAGGAATAGTTTATTCAAGTCTATTGCAGCGTTTCCTGGCATCACGCAAATTTCTTTCAGGAACAGAACAAATACGTCACAATTAAATCACATACATAAGTGTTTGCGGCGATTACATATTATCTTTACAGTTTCCGTATTATCATAAGCTACATTTTAAGTATTATCTTTAGCTACAACGGAGAGAACATTAGAGAAAATAGCGAGATAACCCCCATAAACTCCCTCCTCCCATCAACACACGTACCGCTGTTCTACTTGTCTCCATAACTCTTAACAAAAGTTGAAGTTGTTGATGAATCGTGAAAATGGTAAAAAAAAAAAAAAAAAAACGACCGCGGTTACTTGTGCAGTTTCCTTAAGCGGTACAAGGAAAGTCCGGCCATATGGGAGTATTTCAAGCTGTGGGCTTTCATCGCGTGTGATAAAGTTCCGCTCTCACTGATCCAATTGGCACAGCACAGCACACTGGCGGAAACACCACCCACCTTGCTCGTAGAGGCGATGTGGCGTCAGGCATGCGTGTTAGTATTACCCGTTTCGCTCCCTCGCTTGCGGGTCTCGAACGCGCAAAAACAGCTACAGATACATATCAGATTTATAGTAGAACTCGCCCTACGAACAAGATTATGAAATAGATTATGGCGCAGCCAAACCCTAACGTGGGACGTTTCAAGAGCATCCCGAATTTCATCACCGTTCCAGTGCCCTTACCCTTATTGATAACACGACGCAATCTAATTTTTGTATAATTTTCTGATCCCCGACGATTTATGGAGGGTAGTGAACAAAAAAAATTCGCGATAAAGACAAGCTGATTGTAGCGTATGTACTCTATTTGTTTGTAAACCGTCAGGGAATAAATTGCGCGAAATAAATTTAAATCATTTTATAAAGATTGCCAGTACTTACGCCATAGTCTGTTGCAGCGTTTACTTTATTAGGGTGAAACCAGCTGATAAGGGGAGAGAGTAAGTGTTTTTGGTGACTAGCATGTTGACCTCTCACGACTGTGAACAAACTTCAATTCCTGGCGGGCCCAAATATGGATTTTTTTTTTTTTTGCTTGAAACATGAAAACTGATGTGAAAATTTTAACTTTTTAATGTTACGCAGAATGCTTTTAACTTCACTGATACGGAAACTTGTTTCCTGCGTAAAGATGCACGTGCACGTTATGCTCCAATACCGTACCTTTGCACCTGCAGCTTTGCATTTGTGACTGGTCATATCCGTGACAGGGCATTTTCTTACCAGTTTGAACCAAATAGGTCTACAATAAAAATTTCCAGCTTACTAGACGTCTGTAATTCGCTGGTCTATAACTAAACCTCGTAATCATCCAATACGTTATTATAACATTTCAGTGTGCAGTATTTAAAAAAAACGCACCAATTGATGTCATACAAACTAAGCCATCCTTGGCACTGAATTTTAATTATGTACAGCATAAATTCGTAAATTACATTTATGAAAATAGCTAATTACACACTCAAATCATTCATTTCACATGAGCAGCAACCAATATTTAACACGTAAATTAAAATTCTGGCATACTTCTGCTCTCGCATATTCTAGCCGGTCGTGTGTACAGAAAGTCGACCGCGTAAACAGTGTAATGAGTTGAGTTGAGTGGAGTTGTGATATTTGGGCAGCTCTTAACATCGAGATCGAGAGCCCATGAGTGTNAATTTCCAGCTTACTAGACGTCTGTAATTCGCTGGTCTATAACTAAACCTCGTAATCATCCAATACGTTATTATAGCATTTCAGTGTGCCGTATTTAAAAAAACGCACCAATTGATGTCATACAAACTAAGCCATCCTTGGCACTAAATTTTAATTATGTACAGCATAAATTCGTAAATTACATTTATGAAAATAGCTAATTACACACTCAAATCATTCATTTCACATGAGCAGCAACCAATATTTAACACGTAAATTAAAATTCTGGCATACTTCTGCTCTCGCATATTCTAGCCGGTCGTGTGTGCAGAGAGTCGACCGCGTAAAGAGTGTAATGAGTTGAGTTGAGTGGAGTTGTGATATTTGGGCAGCTCTTAACATCGAGATCGAGAGCCCATGAGTGTGAAGCGAGGTGAGTATGGAGTAGCGCCGGAATGAAAGGGCGAGGAAACAGAAGATCCCCGAGAAAACCAGCAGACCAGTGGCATCGTCCGGCACGACTCCAACGTGTGAAAATCCGGGAGCGATATCGCCGGAAATCGAACACTGTTCGCCTTTGTAGGAGGCGAGAACTCTAGCCGCAACTTCACCGCGGCCCCTCGCCCTGTAAAAAAGAGCCTTATTTTAGCTCTTCACACCAAGTTTATAAAAAAAATAAAAAAAGAGAATATATTTTAAAACCGTACATTAACTGGGAAAAGAGGACGGAATAAATAATAGAAGGGTGGTGGTCGGAATCAGACACTATCAACACACAATTCAAAAACTCGAATAAAATTTTTAATTGAACCATATTAAAATTTGAAAAAAAAAACCCGGAATGGCTGAATTGTAAAAAATGGACAGCCTACAATTCATTCAAAATTTGATCAAAAGACTAATTAATTTTGTAGTATTATTCGACGTTTAATATCAATGCTTCACGTTCAAATCGACTGGCTGTCACCTAGAACACAAGTATTCACTAGGCACAAAAAACCATTAAAAAAAATGCTGTCCACGAAAGCAGTACGGCCATGGAAAAACTTAAATGAAACCAAACAAAATTTTGGCTAGTGGATCGAAACGTTAGTCGAATCTCATTATTATGACAAGCTGCTAGTATCCATAGTAACCGCCCTTCGCAGCACGGGCAGCAGCTAGACGAGCTGGCAGTGACAGTCAGGTGCTGATATGTCTCCACGGGTATCTGGAGCCATGCTGTCTGCAGTGTGTCCCACAACTGTTGAAGGGCGCGTGACGAAGGAGACAGGCGGCGAACACGACGATCGAGGTGATCCCATAGATGTTCAATTGGATTGAGATAGGGACTGTTTGGGGGCCAGGGAAGAACTTTGAAGTCTTTATCGTGCTCTTCCAGCCACGTGCGGACACNTTGAGATAGGGACTGTTTGGGGGCCAGGGAAGAACTTTGAAGTCTTTATCGTGCTCTTCCAGCCACGTGCGGACACATCTAGCCATGTGGCAAGACGCATTATCGTGCTAGAAGATCCCCCCCACCCCCCGAGAGGAAAGACAGTCACCATGTACGGGTGAACGTGATCGCCGAGGATGAAGTTATAAACAAATGGATCAAGAGTACCTTCAACCCGGATGTTGGACCTAGAGAATACCACGAGAACATTCTCTAGAAAGTAACACTTCCCCCACTACCTTGCGTTGGTCCAGCAATGGATGCGGAGTGTCGGTTTTCCGACGTTTCTCGCCGGACACGCTGACGTCCATCCGTTATATGCATCTCAAAACGTGACACGTCGGAGAAGGCTACCCGTCGCCAATCAGCAGCGGTCCAGTCGCCATACTGTCGAGAAAATTC
>NQII01004360.1:0-37413 GCA_002778355.1 Clitarchus hookeri
GTGACACTGCCACACATATAAAGTGCGCTGTCGCAGCTACATGCAAGACTCTCAAGGGGCGTGCATCATTCTCATTGTGCTGCATGTACCTATGGGACTTTCAGTGCTTGGTGGAAGTCTGTAGGAAGGTTCAGCGCAGGGCCTTGAGTAGTTTTGTATGTAACTGATGCGTATATTTTGAGATGCCGCACTTTGAAAAAGCAGTTTTTAACTATGTTGGTGGGCACTGAATAGGTGGAGTGGAGATATTTGGTCAGCTCTTAACATCAGGGTCTTCAGAGCCAATGAGGATGAAACAATGTCAGTATGGAGCAGCGCTTGAATAGAAGGGCGGGGGAAACAAGAGATCCCCAAGAAAACCCGCCGACCATCCTCATCGCCTGGCACGATTCCCACATGCAAAAATGTGGAAGCGACTTCACTGGTAATTGAACCTGGTTTTCCCAGCTGGGAGGTGAGTCATGTGACCACTACACCACCACGGCACCCTCTGAAATGGTGTTTCTAATGTGCGCGAGGTCTTGAAAGCACTCGTCACCCCTCATCTGAAGTGTGTGTTCTTTTCATAGAAAAGATCATTGGACACATTTAACAGTTTCGCAGAAAAACCTAGTATTTTAAACACACTGCAATGTAGTTCAAGTACCAGGTAGGCTGTATGATTTAAATTTACAATTTCTCAATGTGCGTTTAGTTTATTTTACAGACAATATCAACATGTATTTAAATTGGGTCTTGTTGTCATGACCAAAGCCATTGCTAGCCCCAAATGGGCTAGTGGTAGAGTGTATGCTGCGAGGCTGGTATTCAGATGGTATAACACTCTGATATTTGCCCAGCTGTTGTGTTGCCTTTTCCAGCTAGGAGGGGGATGAGTCGTACTGAAACATGGCACTGCCTAGCACACACTAGACAATAATGCTTGAATTGCAATGCATGTCAATTGATAGCTCTTCACAGAGACATAGCCGAAACACGTTGGTGAACTAATTTATCAAAAGCATGGAAGTCACTAATTCATCCCTTAATTTTTTGTAATTATAAAGACAAGCATGTTAATTTATTATTATTGTTATTATTTTTTTAAAAAAAGATATTCTTTTAAGGGTTCTATCTGCCTACAGTTATTTAGCTCATTCAGTGCCTTGAAATGTGTGGGCTCAGCAGCAAACTGTCCACTCGCCTCATTGCCTCTACGCACAAGGCATTCACCTAGTTTGTGCTCTTTCTGTCAGAGACCTGCCTGAACTGACTCAAAGCGGCCACCCTCAGTAGCAGCTGGTGATATCAAATAATGGGTGTTCACACACTTTCATAAAATGTTTTAAGGCAACAGGTTACTGAAATTCTACAGTCACAACCAAATTCTGCCAAAAGTCTCGTTCTAAAGGTTGTAGGTTCGAGTCTGACTGCATTAAAAGTGATATTTTCCCAGACAGTTTTTCACCCCAATTCCAAGCAAAAGAAGGTCTTCTTTAATGAACGTCTGAATATATGTTTATCTGTTTTGGTTATTGTACAAATTTCTAAATGTTGTTGATCAGGGCCTAAACTTTTAATATTTAACTTTTCTTCATAAGTAAGATTTCTATTTGCTAAAATTCTTTGAACAGAGTTAATTTTCATGTCTTGGAAAAGCAATTTTCATCTGTAATTCGCACCAATCCACAGACAATACAAAAAGTCCAAAATTTTAAAGCCATGTTTCAACGTACCTCAGCAAAAATCAGTCTAGGTAGAGTCCAGCAAAATAAAAAAAATTCACACACTTTAATTCCACATGACTAAAAACATTTTACACGTTAAAAGCTACAAAAATGTTGTATTTAATGCACCATGATTTTCCGTCACAGTTCACCAATGGAGCACAACTAGGTATGTGCTCTTTTCCAATGTTAAAACTACCATAAGAGGTGACATCACTTTGTAGTGCGCATGCACAGACAGCCCAAGAACGGAGCACAAAGTTGCTGCTCACATTAGAGTGTTGCAACATCTCAACCTTACAGAACAAAAATGCCAGTCTATTAGAGCAGTCCAGTTCCAAACGAACTATAACCAATGGATACAAAACAATTACAATCTTACAAAAAATCTTTGCAGAAAACTGGGTGTGCACATGCTCTTGTGCTCTTTAATACCGGCCACCCTATATTTTTATTGTACGCTGAAGACAATTCTTATGTTTCTATATAGAAAATTTCAGGACAAAATTAGGAAACAACCTACCACACACATTGTACTTGGGACTATTTTTTTCAAAGGCCTGATTCAGAAAGAGTGACTATACTGCGAATAGACTATATTCCTATGGCCTACAAACTTAAGTTTGCTGTGGAAAATTATTATATTCCACAGGGAGAAATTTATTTGTATTGAAAAGGGCAGCGTTGTGCAAGACTCTGAAATATTTGTTTTTAAATTTTTATGCTTAGTTCCTTAATTAATAGTATGGTATGGAGTATTAGTTTTAATGGTATAGTCTATTTGTGGTTTCTTCGCACTTTTTGAATGAAACCTTTGAAAAATCACCTGATGCACGACGTGTTTAGTTATTTCGTAAATATCCNAATGTAGGACGTGTTTAGTTATTTCCTAAATATCCCATGTATCATAAGCATTTTGCAATTTTGTGAGCATGAAAGTATCTGATTATTTGTTTAATTGAAGTTTTATTTATATTTTATTTATAAATTATAATATTTAATTTTTAATAAATATGAATAAAAACATTGAGAAAACATGTGAGTTGGTAGTGCCTTGTAAAAAATAGTTTCTTATGCAAAATATTATTACAACCTAGGGCACACAATTTCGGTGCATTGTCCTTTGGTGTAATTTTCTAGACTTACTTAAACTTAGTTTGCACAAGGTAGATGAATATTGTGGAAGTAGAACTTTAGCAGGACTTCAGAAAAGTGTGAAGTAACCGTGAATGTATTATAGTTCAATTTTTAAAACATTTTAATGATAAAGGGTATAATTGTTTAATGCCGTAAAATCACAATGTATGCTAATTATGATTTGTAATAGCTGGATTACGTGTGTTGATGAAGCTCGTAACTGTTCTCTTACAGTAGTTCAGAGAACCCCAGGACTTGCGCACATCTGTACTGATGGCGATGTATGCACAGTAACTGTGAAGCAATTGTTACTTCACTGCCCGGCAACACAACTGTGTTCGTGATGCAACGCGACAGGTAACAACTTCAGTGGCACAGATCAAGGCTACTCAGTTTTCCCGTTCTGCCACTTACAAATAATTACATTGCTTGAAGAGCTAAACTTACTTATTACAAAGATGTTGTTCACTTATACATAGTCAGTTTGTTTATGTAAAGCTGTAATAAATAAAATTATAAATAATTTTATTAAATGCTAGTAATAGTTGCAGTTGCCATTAAATTATGTAATGGTATCAAAGTGTATATATTATAAAGAAAAGAATTGCTGGAAAAATATTTTGTCTGCGGGCCAGTATGAGTATTGCGAGCCAACTGGCCCACATGCTGCTGTTTGAACAGCCGTGATACACATTGTGGGACAGTGAATTGACTAGCTCGAGCTCCATCTTCTGCGACACAGCTGGAGTATTACTTATAACTGTCCAGGAAGGAGCGTATCCAAGGAAGGGGTTAGGGGCCTTTAGCTCCTCTCTTCCTTTTGGATCCCTTTTTAACAAGGGATAAAATGAGATTATTCTTAAATCAAGTACAGTGTGAATAATGCACTAACACAAATGCTAAGCATAGTAACAGGACATTTTAAAAAGGATTTGGTCAACATATCCACTGGTTACTGACATTTGCATTTGAGGTTTGAACGTAAGTCTTGCTGCATGCACAGTGTCCCCACTTCTCTAGTATCCTTCCTCCTAATGGTTGCCACCGACTCAAGTGATGTGGTGAAAATCAGCGTACTTGGAAGTGTGGGCTTACTGCAGTGTGCAGATGTTGCAGGCTGCATCAAATTTCATTTTTGTTTCTGACATGTGGTTGCAATGGATTTGTTTTAATAGAATTATGCATAAGTTTTTTCTGGAAAAAAAAAAAAACAAAAAAAAACTGTTACATTTTTGGGATTGTAGGTTTAGGTTTTCTGACCAGAATTCAGGACTTGTAGTTACTAACTGCTCAGTGTAGATGTCTTGGAGGAGCAGGAATCTAATGAATAATTGTTTGGAGTGTCCTTAGATCGATGGTCAGTGGTAATCCTTTGCAACGCCATCTTAGGTGATAAGTTTAGAGTATGTTATTTTTCCATGCTCACCATAAATTACACAAAGGGGCCAGTGTTCTCTGAATGATTCTTGCAATGGGGGTAAGACATTAAATGAAAAATTATTTCAGACATACACCATCACAGAGCTATGTCGCCAAGGAAACACAGGCATTTTAAAATTATTTGTGGGATAATTTTTGTGTTTTAAATATCTGTTGACAACACCTAGTCTTGGCTTGTTGTCATTTAGTTGTGTTTTCTTTGGTGGTATAGTTGTGCAATGGCATATGTCCAGAGTAATTTTCCATTTAATCACAAAGGGACTTGACAGCGGGGCTGGTTTTCGACACCTTCACCTTGTGGGAGTCCGAATGATGTGGGATGAAGGATGACACTTATGAGTCATTGTGTATTAAATCACCCTTTTATTCAATGCGTATTGTTTCCACCTGGAATTTAAGTTTTTATTTTCATTTCCTAGGTTATTCTGCGATTCATTTTATTTTGAATACTTTGTGATACAGTAACTTTGTGTTGGGTAGATGCCTTACGGTCAGAGTTTGTATCAAAAGCATTGAAATCTTTAAATGTATTTTTTTTCTGTATCTGCTTTTAGTATTAATGACTGATTCATTACTAAAATTGTCACACGCACTATTTATTTTTCTAGGGGCCGCATTGGTGTTATGGTTAGACTTCTCACCTTTCATCTAGGTGAACCGGGTTCGATTCCCGGCAAGGTCGCTCCTATATTTTCGCACGCGGAGTCATGACTTTGATGTTAAGAGCCGCCCAAATCACTCCACTCCACATTTGTTATTTTCATTGCGATTTTGCACTTTTCTAAGTAGGTATCATACAGTTATTTTTTCTGTCTGGTTTTGTTTATCTTTTCTCTTTTTGAGTTCATAAAATGCTGCACATAAAATTTGTACCCTGCAATGTCAATGCGGAAGAATATTTCACAGAGTAATTCAGGAAAATGTATTGAAAATTTTTTATCAAATGTTTCTTCAAGGAAGTACATACTCTGAACACATTGGTGAAAAAATTATGGTAAAAGTTGTTACAAATAAGAGTGCTGTTAATGTATGAAATTTAATAACATATGTAATAATTGCAAACGGACCTAATATACACTTTTTTTACTTGTGAGATGCCTTGTGCTGCATAACTGCATACATACTATTTGCAGTGCTCTCTCAATAATTGTTTAACGTTCCAAACAATGTGGTTTTGTGTGGAAGCAAATGCAAATAGGGTAGGTACTGCAACATTGTTACTGTTGTTTTAGGAAACAATTTTATGGTCCACTGGTTTAGGAGCTTCTTTACAATAATTGTATTGTGTTAATATATATTGCGTATTTTGACAGTTGTACAGAAATTGGATACAGTTGTCTTTAGTTATTAAGTTTGTACATTACTCCATTTCTGTAGTGATAATTGAAGCTAGCNCAGAAATTGGATACAGTTGTCTTTAGTTATTAAGTTTGTACATTACTCCATTTCTGTAGTGATAATTGAAGCTAGCTGCTAGCACATCATCATGAATGGGAGTAATGCATAGTGGCATGGCTGCCAAGGCTCGTTGCACATTGTTTTCCAAACAGTTCTTATAAATGTCTGTAACAATATCCTTAGCCATTCAGATTACATTTCACTTTCAAAATAGAGGANTTCCAAACAGTTCTTATAAATGTCTGTAACAATATCCTTAGCCATTCAGATTACATTTCACTTTCAAAATAGAGGAAAAACCAAATAGTTGCGTAAGGGTGTAGATAGTTGTATGCCAGATGCAATCATGTGACCTTCTGGGATTTCCAAGGTTGTTTGACCATGTGCCAGCCACATTAACAATACAGTGAAACCTCGTTGCTGCGATCCCATTTATTAAGTTTTCCAGTAACAGTTTTTTTTTTGGATGGTCCCTACAACTATCCTTTATAAACAATGTTAAAAGAAACCACGTGCTACTATTCTTAAAACATAAATTTCCCGCATCCATCGATCAAATATTCTGCCCAAAAGCCAAAATATATTCGGAAAAATTGTTATGCTATGAAATACAGTGAATTTTTGATGATTCNAAATATTCTGCCCAAAAGCCAAAATATATTCGGAAAAATTGTTATGCTATGAAATACAGTGAATTTTTGATGATTCATTCCAGTTATTTAAGTTTTACCATATTTCTCATCGGTACATTTGCCAAAGATTGTGCGCATAGTTTGGTTTTGAACGCTATGTGAATGCAAAACAACATGGATAATAGACAACTGGTGCTATCGATAGTATTGTTTACATTTTGCAACAATTTTTCTTGTTTACCATTCTTCTTCTTCCTATGTCTTTACTGCATTCATAGGTTGGCGACAATGAGAAACCATATTGTATTCTTATTCTTCTTACATGTTTACTGCATTTGTAGATTGGCGACAATGAGAACAAATCTCACATCTCTGACACTGTATTCAACGATCTATGGTCTTGTTATTGTAAATTCATTCATTCATTTATTTATCATTCCACAGCGAAAATATATGCTTTAGATTTTGTCAAATAGCTCAAAATAAATATATTAGAATCAGATAAATATCAAAACCTATCAAATACATTAAAACAATGTTAATCGGAAGCAAAACAGACATGCAACATGTTACAAATAAATCATTAAAATACAAGGATATTATACACAAATCATGATGGTACAAAATCTTCAATGTTATAAAAGGACTTGTCTATGAGGAATCTAAATAGCTCAAGTGTAAATGTAGAGTACTGCTTAATATCTTTTAGATTTGATGGTAATTTATTAAATAATGTGACACTAGCATTACTCACAGATTGCAGGGTTTTTATTTTATTGACCCTCTGTAGATAACATTTTTTATTTGTACAGGTATAATGTTTATGAATTTCATTATTCTTACAATATTTATGTTTGTTTATAAAAATAAAAAAGAATATTCTATATAAATATATATATATTTTTCAATATATTAATGTTTTCATGTATATGAACATTTTTAGGTGCTATAAATGTGCCATGTGCCATTGATGATGACCACAGGAATCACATTAATGTTTGATCAACAGTAATAAGACAAAGATGATGTTTGTTGACATTGAAGGTAGGTGGATTTCATTCTGTTTCTCCATAGGATGATTTACATATCGTCTCTGAATTTGTTTGACATGGTTATTCAGAATTGTATTAAAACAGTTTGTTGTTGAGATTGACGTAAACTAAATTTTAAATGCAGCTTTGGGTAATTTTTGTTAGTGTAGTATTGAACAGTATGAAAGTGTAAGCAAGCAATGGTTTTTGGAAATGTGTGTTTCAACTCTACAAAGTGTTTGCCTCAGTTTGTATTTTGTTTCATAAACCATAACCATTTCCATAAGTATGAGTACCTGGACCAGGAAGTTTGTGTCTTTTGTGAAACCAAAGTGCATTTACATAGCCATGTTAAATGTGTTCTTCCATAAGCATTGCAACATTATAATATGCAAATTCTATCAAAGTTTGGAGCACATCCTGTGCTGAAAAAGACATGCAAACTTAACAACGTTTGACTTTTCAAGAAAATTTATATCCATACTGTTTATAGTCTGTTCAGGATTAATTGAGCTCTTTTGAAATCAACACTTGAAAATTGTCACTGCTCGCATATATTTTAATGTCACAGCTTCTACATACATATATATTTTAATGGGTGCATTACTGACTGGCATGTGCCCAGTAACGTTGGTAATAATGGAGGGAAAGTAGTTTCATGTCTTAACATGCCATTAAAAGTGTTAGGTGAACATTTATGCATACTGAAGTTGTTTGTTTTGCTTTCTAATTTTTAATGTGTGTGTGTATCTTTGTGTGCGTGTTTGTGTATGTGTATATACACATGTGTATATATATATATGTNATGGGTGCATTACTGACTGGCATGTGCCCAGTAACGTTGGTAATAATGGAGGGAAAGTAGTTTCATGTCTTAACATTCCATTAAAAGTGTTAGGTGAACATTTATGCATACTGAAGTTGTTTGTTTTGCTTTCTAATTTTTAATGTGTGTGTGTATCTTTGTGTGCATGTTTGTGTATGTGTATATACACATGTGTATATATATATATATTGTGTGCATGTGTATATATATTGTGTATATACATGTGTAAATGTATATATGTGTGTATATGTACAGGGGATGGACAAAATAATAGGAACACCATGCAATATAGTACATTTTGTTGCATGTTGGCAACACTGCTTCCGTGTAAATAATGTGACGCGTATGTATTGCACAGCTTACGGGTCAAGTCTTGTATGTTATATTTCAGTGTACTATACGCTTCCCTCGGGTGCGGTCAGTCGGGCCATAACGCTCGTGCCAGAAAGTCACTGCAGCAAGGTGGAAGTCCACTACAGTTGCATTGTCCAAAATGGATACCTCATGATCTTGCAGTAAAGACACCAATTCCTTCTTGTGCAGTGTGTATATGAATCCCTTCTCAGTAGACATCATGAAACAAACAAAAGTCACTGATTAGAGACAAGCAGAGTTGTGCAGAAATCATTTGTGGTGTATATCAAATAAAATTACCACTAAATTATTATTATAGACAGTATAATGGACATTGTAAAAATCAGGTACAGAGTGTAATGCCTTCGGCCATAATAAAAACTTTAATACAATTAAAAATGAACATTAAAAATAATTCATCAGGCAGCAAAATTTAAAGAATCAATTGCTTTATCCAAGCAGACGATAAACTAATAAAAAACTTGACTTGATGCCGGGCAGCCCTATTTGTTTCCTTTGGCCCTACCAGAACTGGTGCCAATAAAATACACGTTAAAAGTAATATCTAACAGCCGTAATAACAATTTAATCATAATTTTGAGGGGGCATGGCATGGTATAGCCCGAGCAATAGTAGAAATATTTAGGCGGTGTCAACAAGAACAATACCACTCGCACTTGACTACATTAAAAAAAACAAAACAACTGTAGTGCACGTATGTCTTCTGTAAGGCTCAAGCAAAACCATCAGCAAAATCAGCACACACAGAATGATAGAATAGATAGCAGTCTACAACAGTACATGATATTAAATATAAACCTGAATTTTGTATGGCTACCAAACAAAATTTAGATAATGACACCACCGCAAACTACTCCTACCATTAATCTAGCCACAAAAATACATTTACCAGCAAAAATCACACAGCTGCTATCACACGCCATGACCCACCACAATGAACATAGGCCGAGCTATATAAACATATTTTACTGCTAAATGACGATCATGATGAGACAGTTGAAGACATTGACTGGAAGACTTGAATTTCGTCGGAGAAAAGTGAGCGAGTGAGCTTCTAGCCATACGGGATAAGACCTTAATATACAGAAGTTTAAGCAGACGACACAGAGCTGTGCAAATGCTGAGAAGAGGGAGTAGGATGGCATCAGGTTGGGGATCCAAGGAGTAAGCAATTAACGGGAACCCGAGCAACGAAAAAGAGCGATAATAGTAGAATGAACCACTGCCGATACAAGTGGCGCCACACACTGTGCAAATTTATATATGCCATTGCAGCGTTAGTTATTATGCAAAATAATTGCATCAAAGCTGGCAAAACATTTACTTACAAGGCTGGAAAAAACCCTTATCTAGGATTGGCCTTTTCTTAGGTTTTCTATGTTGGCTTTGAAAAACATTTCAACTTCAAGTAATGTATTTGGTGTTAATGTATGTTCAACATACTCTTAATTTAATATTGTTTCCTAAAATTATGGTGGAACAGGGCTCTCCTCCAAACCAAAAATCGGTTTCCATTCCTGAGTTATAGTATTGGCAAACATATATAAGCACCAGTATAGTGCGAGTGTAGCGACATGGCATGTGTGTGCTCGTCAGTGTTGTAGTGCTAGCGGACACCATGAGTGAAGTGGCAGACCTGGCTGCAGACCTGGACAACTGGATGGGGAAGCTGCCGGAGCCATTGAAGGCAGTGCCTGTCAATCACCTGGCCATTCCGGGTGAGTTTTCCTTCACCTGGCTGGCTGTGCAGGAAGCACAAACCAAGTGCCTTATTGCGTACATCAGCTCACCATAAATCACTTTCAGTTTAAGACCAGTCCCCAGCATCTTGAATTTATGTCATATTTGCCATAACCTGCATCACAGATTGTGTATTGAGCATCGACATGGCACGAGGCATTGTTTTGCCCAGTTTCAAAAATCTGTATTTCTTGACTACTGTTACTAGTATCATTTCTGTTATTTTCTTGCAAATAGAAGGTACTTATTTCTTGCTGTCATTCAATAGTCAAAAACTGGTAAAGACATTGTAGCTATAATAATTCAGTAAAGCTTACGCTGTATCATGTAAAAAAATTATGTTTAACATTCTTAAATGAAACCTATGGCTAAAAGTGGATAAATCCAAGATAGTGGGGTCTGATGCCCCTTGACATGTATTCACACTTTAATTTGCCATAACCTGCTCTGGAAATCTAAGAGTGTCCAAGCAAGACCTTGTAAAATATTTTTTTTCTCTCATAGCCTGACAAGTGATATTTTTGTATAAAATTTTGGTACGCTATTGCAATGCTTCTAAATCTAAATTTCTGTAGTGGGTGTATATATTTACAGAATAAACCTTAATTATCCGTATAATATTTTTTTCTGTGAAAATTTAAAAATCAGGCTGGATTTATGATTTTATTGTTTGCCAGAAAACTGGCAAGTGTGACATTTTTAGAGTTACATAGCTCCTTGCCCCCTCCAAGTAAGCTAGGTAAATTAAACAAGCAATGTTTGCATGGTAATATGCCAAACAACTCTAAGGGTACTATGCAATCATGGAGGTCAGTGTGTCTAGAGCCCTAATGAAACTAAAAGTTTTAGGCAGTCGTTTTACTCTTAACTTTAAAGATGTAATAACTAATTTCAGCCATATTTGCTGGTTTATGTAGAACTAAAAATTATTTGGAAATTTTAGACCACAGTCAAATGTAGACTACTTTGGTATGACAGATGGGCAGTAATTATTTGTACCCCAAGAATCGGAATCATATTAAATGTCCCTATTGGGTGCAGACTTTTGGCCTTGTTTCTCCTAAGTCTGTTTGAAATACTAGTACACACATTCTAACTGCAGGGCATCGAGCAAGGCAGAGAAATGGTAAACTTACAATTAAATTCTTCAATAGATGGAAATTGGAATTGCAAGCCAAGATATGTGTGGTACTTATGGCTGTGAGCACCAAATTGGCATTGCATGGTGGAGGGGGGTTGCAAAGGCTATGCCCCCAAGCAAATGGTTTAGAGTCTTAGGCTCTGTGGTACAACACTTAGCCTGCATTGGTATTGTAGCATTGCATGTAGGTTAGACATGGTTCCTATCAGCTCACTGCCAGTATAAAGTCACAAAAGATGACAGGAAGTGAAATGGGGCTTTGTTTTTGTGTGAAGGGAATTTCGTTAACGTTAAAAATAAGCAATCTCTCAGTTTATACCTAGTCAAGACCCAGACTAGGATACACATTGCACCCCCAGATGAAAATGTGCAGTTATGCCCGGTATACAAAGATAAATAGATTTTACATTCTTCTTGACATTTTAACCTGTCCAACAGACAGGTAAAAAGTTACTTTCACCTCTTTGTACCTATTTCTAGCTGCCTTGGGCAGGTGAATAGGTGTTAGTCAAACAGGTAAGATATAGATATATATCTAAGGTATACCATTTTAAATTTTAAGATGTTGGTAGTGTAGGATGTACGCCTTCCTCCTCCTCCCTTTCAATTAGCCATAGAGTATAAAATGAGCATCATTAATAAACATCAGAAGCATAGTCAATTGAAGAGGAAGGGGGGGGGGGGAAGTGTGGTTCAGTATTAAACTCCCCTTTCCCCCTTGCCGGTTCCTGTTCTAAATATGAACATATTACAAAAAAGGAAAACGTAAGTAGTTATTACAAAAATTAGAAATTAGGTAAATAGAATGGTATAATAAGGAAGTAAAAAAAAGTTATATAAAAAATACAGGTGTCTTCATCTATTGTCCTTTAGCTAAAAAAAAAATTTACATGCTTTGCTTTATCAATGAAGAAAATCCTCCCCAAATAAATTCCTGCATACAACACTATTATTTCATGATCCCACTTTTTTTCCGTTGAGTTTAATGCTTTAATTTCTCACTTATAAAACAGTTGCTTTTCACATTCCCTGCATATAAGCCTCCCACCAAGGCGAACCGGGTCCAAGGTAAACCGGGTTCGATTCCCGGTGGAATTACCCCCGGATTTTCGCATGTGGGAATTGTGCCGGACGATACTGCTGGTAGGCAGATTTTCTCAGGGATCTCCCATTTTCCCTGCCATCGCATTCCAGCACTGCTCCATACTTACCTCGCTTCACCCTCATCAGCCCTCAAGACCTCTGTGCTAAAAGCTGCCCAAATATCTTCACTCACTCTCTCCCACACACTCTCTTTCTCTGTCCCACTCTCTCTTTCTCTGTCCCACTCTCTCTCTCTCTTTCCCACTCTCTTTTTCTCTCTCCCACTCTCATTCATACTCTTACTCTCTTACTCTCTTTCACTCCTGCATATAGCTTCACTATT
This sequence comes from Clitarchus hookeri, assembly GCA_002778355.1. NCBI lineage: Eukaryota > Metazoa > Arthropoda > Insecta > Phasmatodea > Phasmatidae > Clitarchus > Clitarchus hookeri. The sequence continues at coordinate 12,853 of NQII01004360.1, forward strand.
CGTTCAATTCATGGCCAAAATTCCAACACTGATGCTGTTTAAAGCTAAGCTGGTGCAGCTAACTACAGTCAACTCTCGATTCTAAGATCTTCCTTGGTTCCCAGGAAAAGAGTGTTTATTGGAAAAACCTTTTCAATTAAATTTATTTAATGGTTCCCCAAAAAAACTTATTTCGAGTGTGTCACTATTCCAGGTGTTTAATGGTTCCCCGAAAAAACTTATTTCGAGAGTGTCGCTATTCCAGGTGTCTTAGAAACGAGAGTTGACTGTAAAATAATTTTGTGGCACATCGCATCAAAAAATAATTTTCAGGGGGAATGTAAGTAGCACAAGTTGGTTGTACAGATAAAATTTATTTTGTTTTATGGCTACTAGTGTTGGGTCAATTCTTATTCTGGAATTGATCGGTTCCATTGATTCTGCTGGAGTCGAAGGATTCACAATCCACTTAATTCGGAATCAAAGTTGGTCGATTCTTCCTTTTTTTTTTATGTAAGCGCCACGTGCATTTTTTAACTTACCACTGTTCATCACTATATTCAAAGCACAAATGAGAAAAGTATATCTGTAACCAACCATCGTATAGCAAAGATAAAAAAAATTGGCATAACTACAAATGTCTACACCCTTTGTGGACATATTAACGTAAAACAACACTTTTCTCTTCGAAAATTGCTGTCACACCGCCCGCCATATTTACCATGTTTACTACCAACAAGTTGTACAAATGTGATTTTGCGTTCCTGGCAATCAATACTGCCACAGCTTACACACTACTAGTGCTGTTAATTTACGTTTCCGCCACAATGATTCCAACATGGCAGTGTCTGCTATGCAGTTCTTATGCTATACTGGCAGAGTAAGCTAAAAAGAAATGGGGGTACATGTACTTATGTACGCGTATTAGAAGTTATACTTCTTTGGCATGACTAAAATAAAATTTTCGTGCATAACCTCAAATACTTGAAAACAATTTCAAAATTTTATTATACGGTACGTGCATAACCTCAAATAATGGTTGCTAAGTAACAGCATGTATTATCTGCTTGATTGCAATGTTCACTGTCAAATTTCGTTACACTGTGCGCGCGCAACTTCCGTTACACACTAAACTTTTACCCTCAACCCGTCAAAAGAAGTATAACTTCAAAAATATGTTTTTATGTTATACATGGGCAGTGGGGCGATGTTATTTGGTTACAGACAGTATTTAGAATTAATTTTAGAGGTTATTTTTTGTTATTATAAATGTAGCACCGGTAAATACAATGGAATACAGGAAATGGACATTGCTTTTAGTTGTGACAAATTCATTATACTTTTATTAAAAATTGATTTACCGAGTTTTGATATAAAATATTCTTATTCAAGTAATATTTACGTACCAGATGTTTATTCGCAAGACTTTGGACGTTTTCATATCTGAATGTCGCCATTTAACAAGACTTCAGATTTCCTGTAACATATTTCCAAGTTGTTAAGCACGTGTGTTGCTGAGTGCATGTAAGCTAACCTTTTCCAGTTTCCTTTTAATTTTATGTGACGACAGAAAAATCTAGTTACATTTGGAACTTCTTTAGTTTAGAGCATAGCGACAATTTGAAAGCAAAGTGTAATTTTTGCAGGAAAATATCACGAGGAGGGTCCAGAAAATCAACTTTGAATTTACACAAGCTTGCCAGAACATTTCACAGTCAACAAATGCATGAATTTGAAAAGAGAACATGTGAAGAGAAGTCAAGTTCCATAACTTTGACTAAGTCTGCAGGTTAATAAAAAAAAAACCTTTCGTAGCTGAGAAAGTAAATCATGTGTTTCATAAACTAAATATTAAAGTGTAAGGAATCTGAATCAAAATTGAAAAATCAATTCCCACACTTGAGAACCAAAACTATAATCGGAATTGGTAGATTTTAGGAATCGACCCAACACTATCATCATGTTTAGAGGCATAATGTTAATTCCTACTTATAAAGTTTTTCTGCATATATAAATTTTTTTTAACTTCACCACTGAAAAATCTTCTAACAGGATTCAATTGTAATTACTTAGTCATAAGTCGATGGTGGCGTGGAAGGTGCCAGAAATAGAAAACACGAGGAGTGTGGTTTTAAGCAGGAAGCAGATAGAGCAGGGTTGTTCAACTAGTTTTTCCTATCAGGCCACTTATAGACTATTGATAGTAAACTGAGCACTTTTTAAAACCCTGCTAAAGATCTATTTGTATGCACATTGTGTATTCTTCCACCATATGTAAAATTAACTCTGCTGTGGGCCTTTTATTCATGTGATGGTCAACTAAAACTTTGAAATTATTAGAAAAGTAAACATTTTACAAATTTTGCTAATCCTTACACCTACATGCATTAAAAAAGCAATGCAAAGGAAATAATTGTTAGTATTCACAAATGTTTGCCTTACACTTTGTAATGATGCAGTATTATTAAGATTCGGGATACGCTGTTCATTTTCTTTCGCTTTGCAAGGCATCGTAATTTGTTATCGGGTTTGAAATTAAAGGAGAGGGAGTTCGTTTATCAGGCATCCGGTTGCTGTTTCAGAAATCTCAGTTTTTGTTGAGTGGTATCATTAGATTAGAAACTTTCCAACTGCGTCAACAGGTTTTGTTCTAGAAGTTTGATTATCTTTAACTGACGGCGTAGTTAAGCGGGCTCCACAGTTCGGCGGGCATGGGAAAAGGAAGCCGGCCCACGTCAGGCTCTTATCTGCGGAGAGGGGGGTGATAGGCACGTGACAAATACTGAGTGCGCCTATCACCGGCAGAGCAGTCGACAACAAGCAACCAGTGCCGAGGCCGCGTCGGACGTGGTGCATAGTCCCCACACTGACAATGTAATCCTACTCGTTATTTCTCCGCCGGTGTGGGAGGTCGCGAGTTACTCTGGCGATGCCAGCTTTCAAGAAGAAATAATCAACAAATGACTGTGGTGCTGCTCTGTATTTTTTCGGCTTATCTGTAAACCTGTTTGTTCCCTGAATACCAGCATATTAAATGTAAACTGCATCATCCTTATAATAAATAAAAGTAAAGGATAATAAACCAGAACTTGACTTCTTTATTTAATATTTAATTGGCGCCTTTTTTAAAGAGTTTCATGTTGCTACCACTGAGCTAACTGAGTGGTAGTTTCCATTCATCACACCCAGACGTGGAATGCTACAAATGGCGGTGCCACATTACATAATATGGTGCCTAACTGTGGGGCTGCAATATTATAAATATGGCAGAACGCGCCGCGTGCCACGTTACAACTTTTTAACTTAATAATACGTGGAACTACTTCCTCTCAATTTCTCTATTTTTACCGACTTGACTGGGCACATGCTGCTCTGTGAGCTGGTTGGGGCAGTGGCATTTTTCAAAAGTTAATTTTAAAAGTGCTCAGTTAACCTTGAATAACCTTTACAAATAATTACAGTGCTTGACAAGCCACACACTTGTTTATTACAAAGTTGTTGCTTACTAATACATTGTTTATTTACGTGAAAGTGTAATAAATAAAATATTTATGTACTATTATTACAAGTTTTTTGCTAGTGGTAGTTACAGAAAACATTATATTAGGTAATTGTATTCAAAAGTATATATTAAAAGAAAGATTTTCCTCACAACATTTTGTCCGTTGGCCAGTCTGACGAGTTGCTAATTGGACAGCCCTGGGATGGAGGGCTAGGGTGATGTTTGCAGCTCCAGTCTGCATTGTGGTGATGTGTGTTTGGTAGGCTCCCACGACACTGGCAGTTGTACCATCACGCCTGGCTCTGCCATCTCCCCAGACTCGCTGCCCGTGGTCCGCCGCCTGGCCACCATGTTCGGTCGCATTGTGAAACGCTACGTGTACCGCTGGTCCATCACTCAGCGCCTCTCTGTGTCTCAGCAGCTGGCTCATGGCATCAGGTCGGTCCCTCGTGAATGTTGTACAGTGGGAGCACTGGTACCAGTAAGGGCATGAAGTGCGTTGCAGACGTTTGGTAGAAAACACGTGATTTAAGAAATAGTTGGATATTTTGTAGTGGTGTCTAATCACGAAAAGCATTCAAGAAATGCTTTGTGCCCAAAGACAAGTTTGAAGTTATCATTTCAATTAATTTGTTGGGCGTGAAAATGGCTAAAACAGGAGGAGTTTTCAGAATCTGTTTTAGCTGCAAAATTTTTTTTTTGTGGAGAAACTTTAGAGTTGTCTTCAGGCATGCATTATTCTTTTATCGCTATTGGTATGCTATAAAGATATATAGAGTGGCCACTCAAAGTCCGAGTCGTCTATGGAAAGACTGCAAGCTAGTTAAGCGCCTTTTGTGTAGTGGCAACTAGTAAGTGAGCAAGAGTTGGCTGTGTAGCTCCCGTGTTTTGAGGTCTTGAATGTGCAAAATAGCTGCAGGCAGGCAGAACCCTTAACGTAGTACATCTGGAAATTAAGGTGGAGAACACCATGAAGGACATGGGCAAAGTAAGAGTCATGGTGGCTGCATAGTTAATGCACCAAGATGATTGGGGTTCCATTCTTGGCCTTTCCCCATCCCTCTTTTGTACTCTGACGCTGTTCCACGTCTAATTTCACACCCACGTACACTTAAGACTTGTTTGTGAAGCCTCTCTATATCCGTAATCTGTCATAACATTTCTGGAAACCGTGAGGGGTCGTTTCAGTAAGGTATTACTATAGTTAGTTTTGATGTCTGAATTGAAAGTATTTTCTTTGTAGTATGTGGTATTTTTATTTTACATAATATTTCTGTGCAAGCTACCCTGAAGCTACAGTAAAATGTTAGTTTATAAGTTTTGATTTGGAAATATACTTAGAGCATTCCTTCATAATATGATGTCTTGATCTCCTTATGAAGATTACAAAAGCCATTCATTATGAAATAAATGAGGAATGAATGCAATTCAGAATAAATTTTGTTTAAATTCTATTATCTTAATGCAAGTTGTTAAGCTTGCAAGCCGCAATTCAACGTAAAAATAACTGATTATTAAAGATCAACATCAAAAACACAGATGAAATGGAAAATCTTCAAGCACATAGTTACAGTTAAATTTGGAGCTATTGTAGTATTTTCTGAGTTTACGTAGAGATAGTAGGGATTGTGCCTACACGTGTTATAGGAACGTAGGCTCAAGTGCTTTAAGAACTTCTTGTTTTTCCTCTGTCCTTCGTGGAAGAAGGAATAAGAATACATTACCTGCCTTTCCTCTCCTCCATTGTAGTCCTGCCTTTCTCCTCCCTTCTTGTGGTTGTATGCTATCTTGTTCATAAGGGATTTGCATTCAAGGAAATGAGTATTGATCAGTGGCTGGCAAAAGAGGGGAAGTGGTGAACAATGAAGGAGCTTGCTCAAGCAAGAGGGAGAAGATATACGACCATGGAAACAATCGGAGAATCTAAACTATGCTCAGTAGTCTTTTTTAATGCCCTAAGATTGGTCACGAGTATGAATAAATGAAAAGCAATCAGTATTGTGGCCAATGTTTCCAGTTTTTAGTGAATGTGAAACAAGTGTAGGCAAGAGTGAAACGCCTTCAACCTTTGGCATAGTTTGTGTTTCAGATGAGGACAAATAAATTCTGCTCTTGAAGGATGAAGTGTGTGCCACTGTACAGTACATTTCAGTTCAGATTAGCCGCATGCAACTTGAATGGCTTGATTTCGTTGCAAGTACCGAGAGAGGTGGCGCAGTGGTAAACCTTCAAACTCACATTTGGGAGGACATGGGTTTGAACTCTGGTCTGGCCATCCTGATTTCAGTTTTTCATGGTTTCCTGAAATCACTTGAAATGAATGCTCTGATGTTTTCTTACAACAGACCATGGCCGATTCCTTGCCAGTTTCTGCTTCTTGAGCAACTTGCTCCATCTCTTATGACCTCGCTGCCAACAAGATGTTAAACTTCCCTTATAGGAATGGGTCGGTTCCATAATTTTTTTTGTTTTTGATTCAGTACCTGTTCTTAATGTTTTTCGGTTCTTACTTATTTTTCCTGTATTTTTTTTTTTTACTGTTATGTTATGTATAAGTTAAATGTCGGATAACATTTGATAACAGCTTCAAGTTTTCCTTTGATATTAAAGGNTTTTTTTTGTTTTTGATTCAGTACCTGTTCTTAATGTTTTTCGGTTCTTACTTATTTTTCCTGTATTTTTTTTTTTACTGTTATGTTATGTATAAGTTAAATGTCGGATAACATTTGATAACAGCTTCAAGTTTTCCTTTGATATTAAGTGCCTCTGGTTCTAAAGCAAAATACAATGCTAAAATGCAAAACAAGTGAAAATTATTTTTATTCGTTCCTAGAATGANGCCTCTGGTTCTAAAGCAAAATACAATGCTAAAATGCAAAACAAGTGAAAATTATTTTTATTCGTTCCTAGAATGAATTTTGCACAAGTTTACTAACTAGTACAATGATTTGCTTTATCCAGTAATACAACACCCAGATAAATCACTAATGCACAGTTTTTATGTTTTTTTTGCTGATAATTAAATTTACCTTATAATTTAAAAAAATAATATTTGTGCTACGCGAACATAAACTCCAGCGAAGTGTTAATAATTGTAATGTGCGCATACATCACAGAACCTCAAAGATAATTATTTAGTATTTACATTTGCCGATACCAGACATATGGCACCAAGTTGCATTGAACATATTGTTATTAACTGGTTCCTTCAGTTCATCACTGCGAGTGCTTCATTCCCATTGTGTTGGCTATTTTGTGCATGTTGCATATTACAGCTGTATGCAACGTGTATGGACACTTTTTATTTTTTTTAAAAACTAGAAATTTATGGTTATAAATCAATACAATTTTCTTGTAACTGTAAAGTCTCGTGATTACCAATGTTTAAATGTGGAAATATTACTTATTAGTAATTAACAGGAATGTGGCGGTAGGTGATTCATTTCCTGCTTCATGTATATACAGTAAAATTCTGTTAAAATATTTCAGAAGGGATTGAAAAAAAAAATTATGCTTATTAACATCTGTTCTAAAATGACACGAACATGGATATGTACCATGAAAGCAGACTACTCAACACAGTCTGTGTTCAATCTACAATGGAATGCAAGTGCATGTGGATAGCGTACGGATACACGTAAGAAAGTTGGGCAACTCCCAACTCTTCCGTGTTGTGAATCCATGTAGCCAATTGGAATTGACGTATGGTCTGGCAGTAGTATTTATGCAATTTTTAACACTGTGAAAATATAAAAAANATGTAGCCAATTGGAATTGACGTATGGTCTGGCAGTAGTATTTATGCAATTTTTAACACTGTGAAAATATAAAAAAATGAGATGTGTACATTATAAAACTTAAAAATCTGTAATTTGCAACAGCTGCATAGTTTTTATTTCGCAAGTNAAAAAATGAGATGTGTACATTATAAAACTTAAAAATCTGTAATTTGCAACAGCTGCATAGTTTTTATTTCGCAAGTTGCAAAATTGTACATTTCTTTGAATTGGAAAATGGCTAAAATTAATCAAAATTCGTCTGCTTTTTCCATTTGTGCTTTCCATGTCCACTTGCTTACATGTGCGTCTATTGTAGAACGGGCCTAATCAAGAAAACATGTGTATTTATACAAGGAGTAAGATCAATTAACACTTCGCGAGAAACTAGTGTGTTTATTGTTTTGGTCGTAGTAGAGTCGAGATTATGGCACTAGTTCTCGGTCCCGTTTCTCAACATCAAGAACCGGCAGAACTGAGAATCGCTAACCACAACTGAACCATCCCTATTCCCTTAACTACCTTTTGTACATGGAACAGTTACAGTTTATGCAGACAGTTTTTTGTAAAAATCATAGATAGCTTTTTTTCCTAGATTCAGAATTTGATGAAAGTAGTATTTAAAAAAATGTGTTTAAGTAATCATTTTGATATGCGAGTTTTTAATAAAATTAGAAATATTGATTTTAGTATTGCTGCAATTTTGTTGTACTTTTAATTGTAATTGCTGAAAATTTCAGGGTGTCTACTTGTCTGGAATTCCAGGAAAAATCAGGGAACTTTGCAATCTGGGGAAAATGAGGGAATTTAGTGTAGAGTCATGGAATTTTAACATTGTAAAGTTCAAATACTGTGATGGAAAAATTATTGAAAGTACTACCCGCCCTGCGTAAGACCCACACCAGTAATTTTTTAATTACTTCCAGGGAATAAAATGTTAGAAATTGCAAAATCGTCTTTTGTCATTGTCTATTTTGAAATGGCGTGGCGAGTCAGTTGTGCCAAGGTTACGGTTGGTGCGGCAGAATGTGAACTAACTGTGTCATTAATCTCTACTATTGATCGGCGCTACATGTTTAACAAGATTGCTGACGGTTACAGTTCTTTATTGTGGCAGATTTAGACAGCATTTGCCTGTGCTTGAGACAAGTCTAAGCAATGTTCGTGAAATGTACATTTTGAACTTAAGACACCTAACAAGATTGTCTTGATGGAGCTAGTGCTCAAGAGATGTTTATGAATACTGCCCTAAATTTATGTAGTTAACTTGATCATTTTAAGCATTGCTCTGGCTGCATGGAGAACATCTTAAGCTGCATTTATTACAGTCAATTCTTGATTCTAAGACCCTTCATGGTACCCAGAAAAAGGGTGGTTATTTCGAGAGGGTTGTTATTCCAGGTGTTTTAGAACTAAGAGCTGACTGTTGGTTAATACTTCTGGAAAGTTATATGTTTATTCCTGAAAGATTTGAATTTTCAAAATGTAATTACATAAGGAGTATAGTCTGTACATTCCATTACAACAAGGTCCAATTTTTTAGTGGGTAACCCATGGTATGTTGCAGGTACTTGGATCTGCGAGTGTCGTCGAAGCCAGAAGCAAAGGAGCTATACGTGGTTCATGGAATGTACGGGGCTCTGGTGAGCTCGGTGCTCAACGAAGTAAACAACTTCTTATTGCATCGGCCAGATGAAGTGGTCATACTCGACTTGCAGCACTTCTACCAGCTGTCTGCAGAGCACCACTCTGCTCTCATGGCTCTCCTCGTTCGCACGTTCGGCTCTCGCCTGTGTCCTGTCTCACGCTCCTTGCAGGTTGTCACACTGCGCTGGATGAGGACCCAAGGCCACCAGGTATTGTCTTGCTTCTGCTAGCACTCTGCATAGCACCACTGTGCTGTTGTGCTTCTCACACATACCTTCGACTTTCACCTGTGTATCACATACTATAGGCCATCACACTGCACTAGGTGAGAATCCACAATCACCAGGTACTTTGCTTCCCTAGGTGTCTTTGAGTGAGTGTAGTGTGAGGGTGTGAGAGGGATTGAGCGAGTGTGAGAGGGCGATTGAGCGAGTGTAAGATGGGGATTGAGCGAGTGTGAGAGGGGGATTGAGCGAGTGCGAGAAATTTGGGAGAAGGGGGGNGTGTGCTCAACAATGAGGTCCTTAATGCCCATAGGAAAGTTCTCAAGCAAAATGTTGCTGTTATTGCATTTCTAACCCACACCTTTGGCTCTTGCGTTTGTCTCATCTGATGCTCACTGTAGGCTGTTACACTGCACTGGGTGAGAATTCACGGTCACCAGGTTCTGTGCACAACACTACTATGCTGTTATTGCACTTCTCCTTACTACCCAGATTTTTTAATCTTAACTGTAAAGTGTTTTAGTCATTCAGTTCCTTGTCTTTTGTCTGTTGTGCACTCACTGTTGTTAATATGTCCAATGCTGCCGCACACATAGTAGTGTTGTTTACTTCCTTGCAGTCCAGTTAGACCACAGAAAGCACCCAGGTTTTTCACACAACTCAAAACTAACTGCCATAGAAAATCAAATTGTTTGTAGGTAATCTGATTAGGAAAACATTTTACTGGCTAGATAAAGAGGACAAAATGTTGTGTGTGCCCTGATCATATCTTGTTTGTGATTGAACCTCTTGAAGCCTAAACAATGCAAGGGCATCTGTAGACTTAATTTTTTACGCCGAGAAAATTGTTTAAAAGTGGGAGTCTCTTAAGACATCCAGATTGTAAAAACATGAGTTTAGTGCAGTATGTAGTTTATATACATTTCTGACTGTATTTAGTGTCAAAGGTTAAGTATGTATCGTTAATAATGTTACTTATAATTTTCTTTCAGTTATTGTATTGTGGAATATAAAACTCAGAAGTTAACTACAGTAGTTTTATTTCACTATCTTATAACAAATGTTGTCCTCGTTGCAATGATATGTGCTTTGTGTAGTTATCTTGGGACAGGAAAAAGTTGCAGAGCTTTCTATTACTAGTGGTAAAGTTGCAGAAAAATTTTAGTTCCTCAAATTTGAAGTAATTTTTAACTATGATAATAATATTGAAATTGAAATTTAGCTATATTAACTAGGGATGGGGTGGTTCCACAATTTTTCTGTTCCGGTTCTTCAATTCGGTTTTTGGTTCAGATACCAGTTCTTGTACTGGCTGACACTAAACTTGCACTTTCACTGTCATACTTGCTTAAGGACTTTGAGAATAAATGAGCAACAAACTTATTTATTTTGTCTGTTTCACCTTTATTAAATTTTTTTTTCTAACAGTGGGGGTAAAATTTTTCCAGACAATGTGTTAATGTTGTGTGTTAACATGTTTTTTGAAGTTAGAAGTGCATTTTGACATGTCTCACGAGGTTGTGCACCACAGTGATTGCAAATTGCATATTTGACATTGTTAATGTCAACCTTGAAATCATCTATGACATGTTAAAAATTTATCACAGCTCCCAACTAAATTTATTCCATGCTGAAAGAAAAATGAAAACACACGTTTGTGATGGCGCTAACAGTTGGACAGACAAAGCCTAGCGCAGTGTTGCAAAGATGAAAATTTATAATGCACCCTTCTACAATGAATTCCCATTTAAGTTCCAGCCTTGGACCCACCAAATTTATTTAAGGTTGTGTATTATTGTTGATGTAGCGAAGCCTTTGCAATATTGAAACATTTTTCTGCGTCACATTAACATTATTCACTTGCTAATAAAAAGGATGTGTCACCGCAAGAAAGCATTGGATTGCTGTTTTTAAATACCATATGATTAGCCAACACACGTTCAGCAAGTCTTAAGGAAAAAATATTCTTTTGTGGAGCGAGTGAGAAATAATAGCGTTCTGTATGGTGCAGGTTTTCTAAATTAAATTACGAAACAGATTACCACACCACAAAACCTGTGTTAAAAGTTTCAAATTTCATCACATATCATTTTACGACCCCATATCTTGCAACACTGTACCATTTGTCTTATTGGATCTAAAATAAAACAATGTATCGTACAAAGACAGAGCAACAACTGATTTTATTTAAAAAAAAATCTTAACTGCTTACGACAGACGTAGATGGCAGCACTAGACATATATTGTAGATATCATAACACCCCCNAAAAAAAAATCTTAACTGCTTACGACAGACGTAGATGGCAGCACTAGACATATATTGTAGATATCATAACACCCCCACTATATCTAACAATATATACACTTATATTAAACAATTTGCACACCCAATTTATCTAAAATTTTATAATGTTTAACAGAACATAAACTTTTGGTGAACAAATCAGCAGGCATTTCAGCCGTAGGCAAATACTTAACATTTACAACATTATTTGCCACACATTCTCTACAGAAATGATATTTTATGTCGATGTGTTTGGTTCTCTTATGAAAAACTGGATTTATAGTTAACTTTAGTGCACTCTGATTGTCATTGAACAGATCAATAGTATACATATTTTGTGTAATTTCACATTGCAAATTTCTTAAATAAACAGCCTCTTTACAAGCTTCTGTTATCGCCATGTACTCGGCCTCACTACTTGACAAAGCAACTGTTTTCTGTTTCTTTGTTTCCCAAGATATTACACAACCAGATAAAGTAAAACAAATTCCAGTATATGACCTCCTGTCAATAACATTTCCTGCCCAATCAGCATCAGCGAATCCTTCTAATATTGAACTACCATTAGCAGAATACTTTAAACCAAAATCTCTAGTACATTTTAAATACCTCAATAACCGCTTAACATATGCACAATGTTCTTTAGAATAACAATTATTGAATTGGCTTAAATACCCAACTGTATATGCTATATCCGGTCTGGTCAAAACCGTTAAATACATAAGACATCCAATTATCTGTTGATAAGGAAAATTACCTACACAATGCTCACTGTTAGATACATTCAACTTAGTCTCCATTGGAGTCCGAACTGGTTTACATTGACTCATATTAAATTTATACAGCAGCTGATCAATATAATCTCTTTGACTTAATGTTATTGTTTGCTGAGATTTATCAACAGTAACATTTACACCTAGACATTTTTTTATTTCTCCTAAATCTTTTATTTTGAACTGATTTGCTAGGACATGCTTCAAATGATTAGTCTCATTAATATCATTTGAGAAAATAAAAAAGTCATCGACAAATAATGTGACTACAGTTTTCAACTGATTTTTCATTTTTGTATACAAACATGGTTCTATTTTAGACTTATTATAACCCATGTTTAACAAACATTCATCTACTTTTTTGTACCAAGCTCTTGAAGACTGTTTCAGCCCATAAATAGCCTTTTTTAATTTAAGCACTTGGCCATTTTCTGTTTTTTCTGAAAAACCTTTTGGTATCTGCATATAAATAGTTTCTTCAAGAGTACCATTCAAAAAAGCAGTTGTAACATCTAGATGCGTAGTTTTAAATCCTAGTTGTACTGACAATGCAAAAAGTAATCTCAACGTTGTATGTCTCACTACCGGAGAAAAAGTTTCTGTAAAGTCCACACCTTCAACTTGCGTAAAACCTTTTGCCACTAAACGCGCACGAAAACGGACTTTATTTTCACTATCATACTTTTTACGAAGCACCCACTTGCACTGTACAACTCTACCGTCTTCTGGAGCATCACTCAACTCCCACGCATCATTGTCTTTGAAACATTGTAACTCTTCTCTCATAGCCGCCTCCCACTGCTCCTTTTCAGGCCCACTTAAAGCGTCGTGCAGAGACAGACCAGCCGCATCATCATATGTTTGACCGTCAACACACAGATTAGAGAACCCATATCTGTCAGGAACCTTCCTTACCCGCTTGGGTAGGCACTTTTGGCTTTCCTGCTCTTCGTCCTTCAGTGTGCTATCTGCATCTTCATATTCACTGGGAACATATGACTCATCATCATATCGGAAACTGTCTATAGAACTTTCAGAGTTATTTTGTATAGACTCAGGTTCTTGTTGTTCATCATCAGCAGGTTCCTTACGATCCCCCACTGAATCAACATTCTGAAAATTCTGATCAGCTTGCACCTCGATGAGATTTTCAGATTTTGATTCCTTCTCGATGATGATCACGTCCCTACTGGTTGATACTTTCCTGGTTTCTGGATCATAGACCCGATATCCCTTTACATTATCTGGATATCCTATGAGAATGCATTTAGTTGCCTTCTTGTCCCACTTCTTGCGCTTTTCTTTAGGTACATGGACCATCACAGTGCTACCAAAAATTCTAATATGACTAATATCTGGTTTGGAGCCAGTCCACAACTCATACGGAGTTCTATTATTCAACGTCGCTGCCACAATTCTATTCTGCAGATACACTGCCGTATTGGTGGCTTCACCCCAGAATTCTTTGCCTAAATTGGCATCAAAAAGTAGACACCTTGCCTTTTCTACTACTGTACGATTAAATCGTTCGCACAGTCCATTCTGTTCTGGAGTGTATGGATTGCTCTTCTGATGAATCATGCCGGCACTATTCAGGTAATCTTGAAATTCTTTGTTGCAGTACTCGAGCCCGTTGTCACTTCTTAATACTTTGATTGTCCTCTTTGTTTGATTTTCCACTTGAGCTTTGAAAATTTTGAAATACTTCAAAGCCTCATTCTTGTGTTTCAGAAAATAAACAAAAGTCATCCGACTATAATCGTCAACAAACAACAAGAAGTATCTCGAGCCGCCTATGGACACATTCTCCATAGGTCCACAGATGTCTGTATGCACAATATCTAGTAGATTACTGCTGCGCTGGCCAGTGCTCCTAAATGGTAACCGGCACTGTTTCCCTTCACAACATGTAGTACATGAGGACTTGCTTATTTCTACCTTCTCATCAAGGGACATACCCTGCACAGCATTCTTCATTTTATTTAAATAATCTTTATTAACGTGTCCCAATCTGCGATGCCAAGTTGTTCCTGACACAACTGAAGCTGCCAAACATTCTGGTTGTAACAAATTAACTTTGTACACTCCGTTGACCAACACTGCCTCAGCAACCAACTCATTATTCTGGTTGTAAACTGAGCAACCGTCTTCCTTGAAAGATACACTGTTGCCTTTTTCAATTAACTGGCTAACAGATAATAAGTTCGTTGTCAAACTCGGTACACAAAACACGTTCTCCACTACGATGTCATACTCGTGACTGTCGGTCGTAGTTGTGATTTTAACATCGCCGGAACAAATTACTGGTACACTCTGACTGTTTGCAACAACAATTTCCTTTTGTTCATACTTTGCATTCATAACCCAACTTTGATTAGCTGTTAAGTGTACACTTGCGCCTGAGTCGATATACCACTCGTCTTTGTTGAAACTTCCACTCAGGAATACTGCACTAAAAGCATTTGACTGCATTCGAGTACTATTTTTCTGCATTGACGAGGTATTTTCATTATTTGTGCACTGGTTTTTATAATGGCCGGTTTGTTTACATCGATAACATTTTATCTGTTTGACATTTGACTTTGACTTTGAAGGTTGAGTGTTGCCAACATCATTCTTTCCGGCCATAGACCAATTATTCTGCTTTCCCTTGAACCTAGAACGAGCCGCAAAAGCGCCGCTAACTTCACACTCATCATCATGACTTGCCAAATCCATATCCAACAGCTTTGTTTTGATAGAATCTGCCGTCATTTGAATGCCTGAATGCTCAATTGCCATGATCATAGGGGAAAAACGATCAGGCAATCCTGCTAATAGTAACGATCCTGTCCACTGATCATTAATTTCAAATCCTGTTCCGCTGAGTTTCTGTGCTGTATCGATAATCTGCGTCACATACGACGTCATCGAACTGCAACTCTCTCGGCGAATCAAAATCAAATTCCGTAGCAACCTTATTCTTCGTGAAAAACCGCTATCATCGAATAATTGTTTCAACTTTGCCCACAATTCTTTCGAAGATGCTACATTTTTTACGTGAACGTATAAAGACGGGTCGATGGTCATAATCAACTTCGCTTTGGTTCTTTCGTCATCTGCAGAATTTATTTCTTTATCGACTTCTGGCTTCACACAATGTTTCGTGCCTTCGAGTATTAAGAAATTCTCCGCCGCGAAACACCATTCGTTGTAATTATCACGTCCCTTTAACTTGGGAACGTTAACAAGATAGTTCGTTGACATTTTGAATCTGATGCACTAAACTTGTTCAGTCCGATAAATACAACAATCCGTCACGTCACAGTTCAATCGCGCACTTTTTGTAATCTGCTTTTAACACTTGCTAAACGTAACTGCAAAATACTTCTTAAAAGCAACAAAATCGCGAAACTTTTGTTTTGTAGAGCGAACGGCCCATAACCTAAAATAAAACAACGTATCGTACAAAGACAGAGCAACGACTGATTTTATTAAAAAAAAAATCTTAACTGCTAACGATAGACGTAGATGGCAGCACTAGACATATATTGTAGATATCATAACAACAGGATCCTCTGGCTGTATGGGCTGTATCCCACTTTTACTTTGTTTACATTCAGACATAGCATCAAACTACTCATTGCGAAGTGTAACGACTCCGCCACAGATTTGGGTACATTTTAATTAAAATATTAATAAACTAGGATGCATAAATGTTGGTTTTAGTTTTGTGTTGAACATAAACAAAGCCTAAAAAGAACTGTGCACAGTAGCACAGGTAGTGTGTATAGGCATAAAGCCGTAGCAATGCCATTCACATTTTGAGCAGCATGTAACAGGAAAACCGTGTTTTGTGGGTGGGGCACATGTGCACGTACGTATGTAAGTGTATACACTTAATTCTGTAGTTTAACATACACAAGTGGTGCCACAGTTCTGTCCATCAGAGGTAAAAGGTGCTATGTCACACAAATATGGAACTTTACAGGAGTGCTCTTTATATCTATACCATGGTGGCTCATAGTGCCTTTTCCTAGTGACTGAATCACTAATTTTTCCATGTAGGAGATAGCGCTTTGTACCCTGGAAAAGAGCACGAAAAATGGGAAAAATACAATTAGAAAATGCCAAAACCTCGGTTTTATAAAAATATGGATGCTTGAAACGTTTTGCCAGATATATTAAATACGACTTAGCCTCATCTTCATGTGTTATCACGTCACCCCAGGTGGGATTTTAACCCTGGACGACTTGTTACTGTAGCCCACCAGCACGCTCCTAGGCAAGGGGCACCCGTGCACACGGCAGTCAAGGCCGTCTACACCAGTATGTCAGATGTCACGCCATCCCTGCATGCGATAAAAGCCAACCAAGCAGCCCAGCGCTGCTCCTAAGCTCGCGGGAGCAATGCAATCCGCATACTAGGAAAACCCCACTTCCAGTCTCCCCCAAGAGATTNGAAAACCGCACTTCCAGTCTCCCCCCGAGAGAATTTGTCCTTCGTCGCTAAGGGAGAAGCTCCAGCCTGAAGATACCCGATTGGCCAAAGGTCCCACAGTCTGCCGTCCATATAGGCGAGTGCGCAGCCCCCGTCTCGCCAGTTGATACTCAGCAGCTCACTCCACCACCTGTGTGCTGGAGCTCTCTGCTATTCCCGCCTTCCTCATGAAGGAGCACTGCTACCGTCAAGACATCTGCCAGACCTTCAACTTCAACCTCCGAATAAGTCTTCAACACCCATTTTACACTCACTACACCTCTGGTAGTGAACCTCTGAGTCCCTTCTGGACAACAGTATTAGAGTTAGTTAGGGTCAGTTATTGTAATAGTTACCCAACCGTATCTGCTCTTGTCTAGTTTAGGCCCAGGTCCCCTTCACCTGGATTATCGTAGTTTACTTCCATTACAGTTCCTTGATAGTTAGTAGTTAGTACGGGCCACCGTGTCTATTCCTCCTGGAATAAACACGTGATCTTACCTAACCTTCGAGTACTTATTTCTAGGGTAACTGTGACTTCAATCCCAGTAAACGTCCACCCACTAAGGAAAAACAGGAGACAACGTTATTGAAACCCTCTTTGCCGAACCTAGAGTAGGACTGCGAGCTCCCTTAACCAGGCGCACTTATGTCTCAAAACACACACATTAGACGGCCACCCATACTGTGAACCAGGTACGCAAAGGTGCCTGGTGCACACATACGGTAGAGCCACAACCACTAGAAACTCANCACATACGGTAGAGCCACAACCACTAGAAACTCAATCCAAAAGGTGGCTAGTCAGCCAGCTAGCCAATTCACTCCATCCACCGCGTTATTTTTGCCGGTTGGAGTGATAAGACTGATTCGGGAGTTCTGTCCCCTTTTGGACCACGCCCATGATGCGGCTAGACATCCCGACTAGCCCAGTGTTCCATCCACCACATTTTAATTTTGGCCCTGGTTGGAGCACAGGACTGAGTCTGGGTGGCCTAGCCACGACTAACTGTACTGTTAGCTAGGGAATTTCATCGCCTACTCTTCCTTAGCGTGGTAGACCATGGTACCTTTTCTCTATACCCTTCACCCATAGGAGTGGGGCAAAGTAGAGGGCAGCTGCTGCCCCCGAACCTAGCCAAGTGAACTGCAACCCAGTGCCAATTGCCCTCTGTNTGGGGCAAAGTAGAGGGCAGCTGCTGCCCCCGAACCTAGCCAAGTGAACTGCAACCCAGTGCCAATTGCCCTCTGCAGTTTAACCCCGCGGGAACGAGCTCAAGCCGTCTGACGACTAGAGAGGCCCCACCTCACAGTCCTTCCACATTCCCTCTTTCAGCCACCTCACAAGACCACCAACGAGCTGCACCCAATCATCATGAACATTCATCAGGTACTGCCAGTACCACTGAGTATAGCAAACCCGTGGTTCAGACACACCAGGACCAACAGCCCACCGCGGCCACCAACCAGCTCAGCCAGTCGCACCACCACCACTGGCCAAGGACTGGGCCCCATATCCAGCCAGCGGCAGCACCAGCAGCAGAGCCAGAAGCTGCCCAGGGCCCTGCAGGTAAACCAGTGACTGTATCCACACCAACTGTGCGAAGAACTGCACAACCCACACCTGATTTTGTACTATGCTGCAAGGCCACACACCCCAGCCTGTATTGCAGCTGTGAAACAATCAGCAGCCAATAAGGCAGTCCAGTAGATAGCCCATGCCCCTGACTGCCACAATATAACCTTGTCTGACAGTGACGTCGCCATCANAATAAGGCAGTCCAGTAGATAGCCCATGCCCCTGACTGCCACAATATAACCTTGTCTGACAGTGACGTCGCCATCACCACACGTCAACATAGTGCCCTTTACCTCTGATGCACAGAGATATGAGTGGCAGCTGCAATGGTTGTAAATATAACCAAAACTCTGCTGTTTTTTCCTGCAGCTTTTGTAATTGTGTGTGTATGGTGAGTGCAATCATTGGTGCTTTTAAAAGGAGAAAAAATTCTTGGTTTTACCATAGAAAACATTAGACAAGGCTGACATTTTAGCATACAGTAATACAGAGCACCATACATTTATTTCTTTGATTAATTGTTTGAATTTTAACTTTCAAGAGCTGTGGGCTTTTTTTCTAGTAATTTTCTGCAGTACTCCTTTTTTTATACCCCCTGATTTTATACTCTTCTGCATTTTAGATATACTTTATTTGGTCCCATGTAGTGTTTTAAAACAGCATAAATTTCTATCATTTAACACTTTCCATCATTTTACAATTTTTTCTGATCACCTGAAAAGTGTATAAAAGGGGTTTCACTGTAGTAGCCGAAGTCACATACACATTTTTTCTTGTTTCTACGTGAAAGATTACGAGGAAGTAGTTATATTAGTTTTGTCAGAGTTTTGTTTCAAAAGTGCCATGGTAGGTGAAGTACAGTGGTTGAGGTGCAGGGTAAAATAGATAGTTGGGGGTGGTGCCTGGCAGGTTTGTTGAGGTGGAAGAGCGGTCACTATGAACAGGCAGTATCAGTGGCAGAAGCAGTAGTGTTTTGCAGGTGATAGTGGTGTACCGCAGCAGTGCAGCGAGGGGGGACCCCAGCTTCTGGCCGGCTGGTAGCTGGCCCACGCCCTGGCCAGACACCACCCATATCCCCGCCTTGCTGGCCTTCCTCCAGGACAAGATGGCCGCCCGCCCCGCAAATTGCGGCCTCGTCACCCAGTGCGTGCTCACCCCCGACATCAGGTCAGATACTCCTACCTTTCTCCTGCACTAGTCACAGTTAAACCTCTTTAAAGGCTGTTCACTATAAAATGAGCACTTTTTAAATCTACCTTGGATAAAAGTGACTNGTCACAGTTAAACCTCTTTAAAGGCTGTTCACTATAAAATGAGCACTTTTTAAATCTACCTTGGATAAAAGTGACTGCCCTTGCCTGCATATATTTTAACGGGTGCACTGAGTATAACATGTGTCTAGTAAATTTTGTAATGATGGAGAGAAAGTAGTTCAATATGTTAATGTTGAATAAAATGTTTTGGGTAACCATTTATAATTACTTAAATAGTTTTTTTTTTAATGCATCAAAGTGGAAAAATAAGTAGATTTGTGAAATTTTCCTTTTCTAACAGTTTCACTTGACCGACACATGAATAAAGTAATGAGGCCCATGGCAACGTTAATTTTACGTAAGCTGGAAGAATACACAGTGTGCATACAAGTAGATCTTAAGCAGGGCTTTTAAAATTGCTCATTTTACCGTGAACAGCCTATAATTTCTGTTTGTAATAGTGACACTGATATTAAACGGTGTTCGCCATAATTGTATAAACACTTAAATTTAAATGTTGGCTTTCTGATTCAGCGTATTGGAAAATAAGACATTTTCATTACCAACATGACTTCTTTTTGCCAGGAGACTTTACATTACAATGTAATACAAAAAAAATATTTTTTATTATACAACTTTAAATTCAATTCGTCTCTCACGTTAAGGAGAGAGAAGGTCAAATCTCAAAATTACTACCTTTCACAGTTCCCAGGAATGAAATTGGTACTTTGAAGTGGTGGTGGTGGTTTAAATTGGACCAATTCTGATTCACCCCCAACCCCTATACTCAAAAATTGCATAAAAAATTTTACTTACGCTATTTTTGCATGGCTTCAGTGGAAAATTTTATGTTATATTATTATTTGTTAAATACTGTCAAATGGGCCCCATAAATTGGCTATAATAAGATCTATGTGCATGCAAGAACAAAAACTTATTTTGATTGACTTTTGATACCCAAAAAATTCAAAAATTCCATTAGTGCTCAGTTGTTTCTAGAGCGAAAAGATCATGTTGATTTGATTACATATTAATTAATTTTAATATTTTGACATTGTCCCGAGAGAAATAACACCCTACAGGGATATTTAGGTCCTCCCCTTTCTGCCAAAAAAAAACCTAAATACAACATGCCTAAATACAACATGCCGAGCAACTTTGTTTAGCAAGCGTGTGCTCCACATTCAATGGTTTCTTCCAGGAAAATCGAAGGACTTATTGTTTACATGCTAACTTATCACAGGTCCATTTCTCGGTCCAATCTGGGCTTTATACACATACAACACAGGTCCTAATGCAGTTACAATCAAGTTACAATCTGTGTGGCTCCCTTCACTCTCTCACTGGAGTCGTGCATGCACAGCATGAAACCAAGTGACCGTGCCAAGGTGAATGGAGAGGGGAAGGTGACTGGCTTGCCCCCCGCGTAGCGGCAGACTGCGTGTGCATCCACCCAATCTATACTGCTGTTCTGCCAGACTGCCATGCCTACATACCATTCTCCACTCTGCATACACTTAAGTCAAAATTTTACTGTTTTTATAATGTACAAATTAAGTTAACCAAACTATTTGCAGAAAATTTAACAAGGGCAGCTGAAAGTTCTTGTTTTATTTTAAGATAAGCATAAAAAAATATATCTTACAAAAAATTTAGAGGCAGCCACAAATGAAAAATATGCAAGAATTTCCTTATTTTCATCAATGTTTTTTAAATTGCAAAAACATTTTCTTGTATAATTGTATAGAATCTTGAAGTAGCTCTTGGTATCTTCTTTGTGTGAATTATCTCATTTATGCACGCAAGTTCGTTTAATTATTTGTACATTTCTAAAACAGTAAAATTGTGATTTTGACATGCATTTATGCAAAAGCTATGTGCTGAAATTTTGTTTTTTGGAAGAAAACGGTAATTACTGATAATGTCTAAAAGTTGATTAGTATGCGGTGCAAATGTAAAATAACAATTTTTTTTCATGGCCAACTTCCTTAAGCATTACTCATTTGAGCAATGAATTTGTGAACAGCTTGGCAAAGTAATTCTTAGAGGAGTATTAAATGTTTAATTAAAGCTTTAGTACCAACATAATATAGATAAAATTGTCATTTTATTTACAACCACCACCCAGCTAAAATAAATATTTACATTAGTTTGTTATTTTTAATTTGTTACTGGTATTTTTAATCATTTCAATTTGTGTCACGGCACATTTGAGATTAAAATAACATTATATGCACAGAAAAAACGTATTTGTTTCATGCGTTTCATAATTATTTTTTAGATTCATCAGCTGTGAAAAATAAAACGTACAAGATATGCACACTTGACAAATGTATTGATAATATGAATGTTATTTCATTGACATCTCAGCTAATTTACAATCTATGAGACCTTGTGAT
Source organism: Clitarchus hookeri (assembly GCA_002778355.1). Lineage (NCBI taxonomy): Eukaryota > Metazoa > Arthropoda > Insecta > Phasmatodea > Phasmatidae > Clitarchus > Clitarchus hookeri. The sequence goes on from NQII01004360.1 coordinate 34,728, forward strand.
CATAAAATTCTGAGCATTTCTATCCAGCATCAGTCATCGCAGTACCGTGAAGGCCTTTATCGAATGTGAAATGTGTGCTAGCTCAGGTCTCCTGCTACCATTCAACCAACATAGCCTCAGTTTCATTACTCGTATTACAAACCTGTTCAATCGTAACCTAGCTTGTTTTGAGTACTAAAATTAATGATGTGATTTCTTATGTAGCCTTTTGTCAGCACCAAAGTGAAAATGTTATCAAAACATTGTTATTATATGTTTTGTTTAACAAAATTTTTGTTAGCTATAAAATTGGTTCGCTTCAGTGTAATTAATATTTCACCATAATGATTACATACTTTTTTTTTTTAATTGTTTCAAATTCGCAATTATTTTTATTTGAAAACTAAAAGCTGTTTTCTTGTTGAATTTGGATGTGCAATGTTTTTATCTATAAATGTTAGTCTGTTTTCTTATTAAACACCTGAACCTGTGACTGTTTAACAAATAAGAACAATTCAAGATGATTTGATCCTAGTACTTATGTATCATAAAGTATCCACAAATTATTGTTAAAATTGTCCGAATCACCAAAACCCATTGTACTCAAAGGGTAAGAATATAAGGTTATATTTTGGCATCAATATTTGTAGGATTTTAAATTTCCCATTTGTATCATATAATTTTCAAAATTATTCATGTTTCTGTCAAATATTTGAAAGCAATAACTAGGGATGTCAAAATATCAATTTTTCTAGATTCAGATTCTCGTGATCAAAATTGCAAAAACTTTTATTCAATTCCACCTTGATTCTGATACCATAAATTAGGATATAGTAATTATCAACATATGCCTCAGTCAATGTATCCTTTTTAAATTATGTTTTATAGGTCAATGTACAGACAGAAATATGAAAACAATTACAGGAAAGACTTTCTGGTCTGCTAAGTAAAGTTAATTTCCTATATTTATGTAAAATTCAGACTTATCTAATTAGGCCTAATCAGTTCATATACAGTGAAACCTCTATTATTCGTTTCATGGGACCTACTGAAAAAAACTCAGCATGCAGGAAAGTCAAAATGTGGACCACTCTCCTCTTAAAAAAGTAAAACCTAACCTCAAAAAAGAAATTATTTTCATCCTTGGGTATACTGAGTTGAATGCCTATAATGAACAATGGGCATTCATTATTTCAATCATTCAATATAAGTATTGTACTATAAAATATTGAAATGCACTTAATTTCGAAAATCTGCCGAACGTTTACATAAAATGCACTAAATTTCTGCCAAATGTAAAAAAAGTTGCAAAAATCAAACAAAATTTATTAAAAACAATGATTTAAAATAGAAACGTGCTAAAAATTGTTAAAATTTAAGTACAGTAATAAAGTATGTAGTTTCATCATAGTGCTGCATTTTATATTTTTTACTCTTCTTTGGAGGCAAATTTAACACAGTTTTTTGAGTTTGACATGTAAAAATCCGATATTTGAAATTATATTTTACTCTGCTTAAAATTCCGTTGCCCGCTAAATGTTTTTAAAGTTCGCCAAATTAAACGCAATCTGCTAAGTTGACAACACTTGCCATATTGTGTGGCAGTTGATATCACTGCATTACTCTTAAAAAAAGTTACTAACGTAATTTTATCTTGACAGAATTAATCAGTGAAAACACAGTGTTCCCCTTTAATGCTTGTAATTTAAATGGTTATTTTACCATACTGACCTAAAAATTATTAAGTTTCCATTGTGGAACGAGAGTAAAGTTCAAATCCGTTCCGTCCATTATGAATGTCTAGTTCTGGTCCGTACCAGATCCATTAAACATACGTGTTTTATTTGCTCAAATATTCGTTTGCTGACTTGAAACTAAGAAATGCCTGCAATTATTATGTTTTACCTGTTTTTCGACGTAATTTAAAATAAATTACGTGGCTGTTAACAATTGCAACTTTTCATGACAACTAGTTGTGCATACTAGCATTTGAGGTTGGGTAGTGTCTGTTTACCTGCTCTTGGCGCTACCGAATTTTGGTAGTACCAGTTTTAAGATAGTTTTTTCACAGATAAAATATAGTTCCGGATATATTTTGGTTTTCGGACAGAATATTTGATCAATGGATGCGGGTAAATTAATGATTTAGGGGCGTAGCATGCAGGGTTCTTTAACATTGTTTATATAGTGTTGGGACCATCCAAAAAAATCGACTGATACGGGAAATCGACATAAACGGGAACGCAACAACTAGTTTTCACTGTATTAAGAACTGAAAAAATAGTATTTTAATCAATATTTTTGATAAATCTATTATTTATTTAAAATTTATATTTGAAAAAGTATTAAATAAAAGAGGTTAACCAAAAGTTTTCAACTTCTCAATGCAATAGTTTAGGTAAACTTATGAAACTAGAAATAATCAATATTGTTGCTATTCAGAAATGAAACTGAAATACAAGTAAATGACTTGCTGCTATAATGTATTCACTGTAACTTCAAGATTTTCTGAAGCCCTGCTAAAGATCTACTTTCCAGCCCATTTCGTATCCTTCTGCCAAAGGGTAAACAAACATTGCCATGTGGCAGTCACATGGCAATGTTTACATGCAATGTTTACATTCCACTGTTTGTGAGTACATGTGTTCGTACATGCACGTACCCATCATAAAAGTAATGTATATATTATTAATGGATATTCCACAAG
>NQII01004360.1:39276-49746 GCA_002778355.1 Clitarchus hookeri
CAAACCTGAAACAAATTTAAAAAATATTAAACACGTGAGAACACACTACGAGTAATCTCTTATACAGGTATCAGAAATGAAAGAAATCGGCACAACGAGAAATAATAAAGAGAGGATATTAGTAAAAAAAAAATTAAACCAGTAAATGAATTATTATTGGTTAAACAAGATAATCGCACCATTTCTCTGGCACGTGTGTCGACCACATCTCGCCAACAACACACGGAACGAAGGTTTGTAAACAAATGGCCGCTCTACTTTCACTTTGAGCGTGATTTTGTGAGTATGCAAGAAACATTGAAATCAAAGTACGTTAGCATCACGTCATTAATAATTGGCATAATAAGATACAAGTCTTTTCGAAATCCATTTGTAAGTGATAAATTAACAATTACATTAAAACTTTAGAACTATTTCCTCTCTTTGTGCTGGCAACCTAACGGCATAACTGTATCCGCGCTCGCCGCTGTTTGTAATGTTATATGCATGTGGCTAACGGCTAGGGTGATTTTTCAAAGGTTCTTTTCAAAAGTATCGAAGATACCGTGAATGGATTATACATGCATCTTTGCCCAAAAGACCAAAAGATCTTCTGAAGCACCATTATTTGAAATTTTCTTGTACTCGTCACGTTTACATAAGTTTTTTTTCATGTGCGACTAACCCCACCTCGTGAAATTTTGCTGAGCACAAACTGCAAAACCTGTAATTTGCATCGTTTTCATCAAGTGAAAAATAATTCCACACATCGCCCGACATTTTCTTTCTCAGTACATCAAAACATTTATAACACTACCTACGTGTACACTTTTAGAACAAAAACGGAAACACCTTCAAGCATAGATATAGATGTTAGTTGCATTCACCACTGGGACAAAATTAAGGGTCTTAAAATATTTGGTAAAGGTAAGCACAAAAAAAAAATTGCTTCAAAATATGTTCAAGCATGGCTGCTACAACATACGCCTTGCAAACATTAATCTTATCACCATACTGCAATTATCCGTTCTGTAAAAAAATGTGCGAAAGGTATACATTTTTTACTATCCTTAAATGGATGCACTCTTATTTTCAAAACCAAAAATATATAATGCCCGCTGCCTGCATGTAGCTACGACTTTTTGTCTGCAAGTGTTCTTGGCAACTCAACCAAAACAGAGTTTTCAAGTAGTCATTTAGACTATTTGCGTGAAAAATTGCAAGTTGTTTATTATTATTATAAACAAGAAAAATAGGCAGAATTATTTTTAAAATACAGCATCCGGGAATACAATAAATTATTAGAACTGGTTGGCAGAGGTACGATCATAACTGTTGGCAGTACTGCTGCCAAATTAATAAAAATCTAGCAGCCATGTTTATTTTTTTGTGCGTCTCAATTTCCTACTTAGATAACAACATAGGAATTTACTGCAAATAGTAAGTACATTTTCGTATGTGGATTAGCATATATTTGTGGTTTGCCGCGACTCTTAAATATGTTATGGTTAAAGCTAACGTAATTTCATGATAACTTATAAGTGTTGAGAGTCTCAATTTACTATTCATATGACACAGGAACTTATATTTGTTATTCTACCGCAAATATTAAGTACATATTCTTATGTACATAAGCATAGAGTTGTGGTTTGCAGAGACTTGAAATGCTCTATGGTTAAACCTAACCTCATTTGATGATAACTTATAAGAATCAATATTGAGGTAGTCAGACACTATATTCTCACGATTCTCATAACGCAAAGGAATCGGGTGAATCGAAGAATCAAATTTGACATCCCTAGAAATAACATATGGAATGAAAATTTCTTGTGAATAACCTAGTTGTAATATAAATATTCAGTGTGTAAGTTTACAATGAAGCAGACTCAATGATTAACTACTTATACATATATACCATGTATTTATAAAACCTGGGGACATACTACGGGAGGCAAATGCTTTTAAAGATAAGACGAAAATGTATCTGCAACTCATCCCTGAAGTGGGATGGGTAGAGTACAATTTTTGGCAGAATCAGAATCCTTTAAAATATTCCCAAATCTGAAACCCGAATCCAGGTTACTAAAAAAATCGGTCTCTTTAAAATATTTATTTTTTATAGTGGTAAACTGGGAACACAGCTACAGATAAATTTAATAGTGAATGCACAGACATTCCAAAGAAATAATTACGTGCAGGGAAAAAGACTGAAAATGTGACACTGAAATACACTTAGTGCTTAGTATTAGCACTGCAAATAGGCATACTCAGTAATGAAAAAGGCAGTTCCATAAGACAGTACCTGTCAATGGGCACAAAGGTCTCAGAAACAACATAATAAACTGGGAATACATAAAATGAAAACTAAAAACTAAGCTGTCTATACTTTATAGTAAGAAAAAATTGCACACATTTGGATTCTGCATCAATACTGTCCGATTCAGTGTGCTCTTAATTTTTCCTTTTTCCAGCGACAGCAATTTGTACAGTGTGCTGTTTTAAGTGTTTATTCAAAGCACTCGTACTGGATTTAGCATCACAAGATATTTTTCGCTTCCAAAATACGCAAATCGCTTTTATTGGCAAGTCTGAATCCAAACTAAAATTATTCTACACTTCCGACATTAAAAATAACTATCACAAATCACTGCACTACAAATAATGAAAGACCATACTTACAATTCACATATTCCCACGTATTTAGTGAACGTAAATGGAAACGAAAATATTGGTGAAATAACGATGACGAAAGGGAACGTAACAAAAAGAAATAAATAAATAAACTTTCAGTAACAAATTTTAGTGTCATTATTTACACATGGTGGAGTTTTGTAAAACATAACAATAACTTTGCTGACAAAATTATTAAAACATTATTCAAAAATTAATTGAAGAATTTTACTATTTCTAGTGAATTGTGCATAAAATACCTAATTGTAACAGCGCAGACAAACTGAAATAAGTGTCATTTTTCTCGATCCAATAACAACGCAACGAATATAAATTTATTTCCCGTACAGCAAATACAAAGTCATAAGTGAAGTATTTATTGATTTTACCCGCTGCTATGAAGTGAGGGCGTAATCTAAATATTTTGGTAAGGGAAAGCTAACCTCGAATCTTGACTGAATCCTATCTTGAATCTTTGAATCCTCAAATCTTTTGGACTTGAGGGATTTGACGAATCTTGGATTCGACCTAGCCATCCTTACAGTGATGTTTTAAGTAAGGTATGTGTCCCCAAAATTTGAGTTTTAAAATACGTTTAGTTAAAAATACATATCAGAAACCACTTGTAATTAATCAACAAATCAGTGAATGTTGTTTTGTATAAAGATCTAACACCCCTAAAAATGTGGTCGGTAATATCATTTGCCTTCCTTTTGGTAAATGACTGTTGGAACCCTATGTTTGCATCTAACTTTGTAACACTACATTCTAAGCAATATTTGAAGACAATCTGTTTGAATCAACAGGTCTAAATTAATAAAAAAAAAAAAAAAGGTCTTGTCAGAACACACTCGGATGGAACTGTTTGTGAGATAATTCATGTTGAACATTCAAAACAGAATGTGTGTTGCATACCAGGTAAGCAAACCACAATACAAACACAATGACTGGCTTGCGTCCAGCAAAGTTGGTAACGACTGAGAGAAAGTAGTTCCATTTTTAATGTTGAACTATAAGTGTCTGGTAAACATTTGTGAATACCTATTGAAATTATTTATTTTGCTTTCCGTTTTGTAATACATATAACTGTAAGAATCAGCAGATTTGTAGAATATTTACTTTTATAACTTCCTAATTTCACTTGACCGATGCATGAATAAAGTGATCAGACCCATGGCAATGTTAAATGCACATAAGGTGGAAGAATACACAATGTGCATACAAGTAGATCTTAAGCAGGGCTTTCAAAAGTGTGCAAACAGCCTTTATATAAATATAAAAGCAATCCTTGTTTGATTATGAACAATTGAAAAACTAGTAAAATTTGTTTTGATACTATGAAATTTGCTTTATAAAGTATTACCTCAACCTATCAACATTAGCAATGCTGTATGTGGCACTATGAATTAAAAATCACACCTAAGCACGAGCATAAGTAATTCTTGTTCCAAGTATTGCTCACATGCTCACTATGAATTCTGCCCTAAGACCGTTAAAACCAGAAGCTGGTGACCAGAATGGTATGACTCTTTGACAATCCCAGTCCCCTGGAGGAAACCTGACAGGGGGGACCTTCAGAGAACTTAGTGGTGAAAGCTCTGTGCGCAGCTCTTGCCAATGAGGTGGGAGGTTTTCATGGTCCATGGATAAGTTGGAGCTAGTACGCCATAGTGTCCGAAAACAATTCACTCATATATCCATAGTGTTTATGTTGCCTCTTCCAAGACATTGCAGGTAGAGTATTATTGTTTTGGTCCCAGATGGCGACCTCCGACACATCCTTGTGACAATGTCACTTGTATCCATGTGGTCTTCTATGTGCTCATGAGGCCCAGTTTTCCCCTTTGGTACTCAAGCAATTTTCCATCAAAGTTGGCATGCCAATAGTGTTGTTATAAGTTGGCATGCTTTATACATAATGTGAACCATTAAACATGGTTTAACCAAACTTTGTATTCTGGCTATACCTATTGTGTGTATTAAATACACCAATTCAAAGTTGCTTTTGTTCACCTCTGTAAAATTCTGTTAAATGTATCTTTGAAACTATTAAACCAATTTGAACCAATCTTGACATACTGACAGTTGTTCTTGTGTGAGATAAATACACAGTGTTAACTGCTTCATTAAGCCTTACTGAAAGATGTCGACTGGAATACAAACTTATATGTCATATCTTTACGACATCTCACACACACTGCATTTCATCAAACAGTACTCTGTAAGATTACCTAACCTTTTTTATATAACAGTCCCTTATGTTCTGTGCGATGGTATTATTTTTTAGTGTTATATTCTATATCTCGGGGTTCCATTGCTAGATTCCTGGTGCATAAACTTAAAATTCTGTGCACATTTGCGGTGCAGAATATATCTATTCAATCTAGACAATGCTATTGCAATTTTTCTGTTGATTACAACAAACCACAAAATGAAATAACATACACAAATTAGAAATTGACACTGAATAAAAATAATCTATCATGTTTGGCATGGATAGTAATAGGTGTGCGTGTTTAATTTTTCAAAAGAAAATAATTTTTTTGTGTAAATAGTAAATAAATATTGCTGTTGAACCGGGTAGGTGTGATTTTCCACTTGTTCTGCAGGAAACCTTCATGTTGAGAAATTCTCTATCCTCTTAACTGATTTAAGATTTTCTCCATACAGTCTGTTCCATGAATGAGTGCACTTTTTTTTTTGACAGTTCTGAAGGTAGTCCTGTATACAGCTGTGTCCATCCATGTGCCCCAGACAATGTTTACAAAAAACATTCATCTGATCGTGAGTAACCAGGATTCCCACTCTTCCTATATTTCCTATTTNCAGACAATGTTTACAAAAAACATTCATCTGATCGTGAGTAACCAGGATTCCCACTCTTCCTATATTTCCAGCATACGTCGTGTATTTCGTATATTTTTTTGCTTGCCCTATATTTTCTTCATGAGATTCCAATGAATTAAAACTGAGGGACATGTAACATGCTTCAGCTAGCTGTAATCCAAGCTGTTGTAGCATTTGATTGCGGGTTAACTTCAACATTAGAAGTTTTGTAGTTCTTTTTATCTCTTATTTTCTGAGAGCCCTACATGAAATTCTTCCCCTGCACTCTATGTAATTTTTGTTTTGTTTATATATTTGTCATGTAATCTGTAATTATCACCTAAATTAGTAATAATATAGGGGTTTCCTTGTTATGCAATGTGAGCAGGTTACTCGTTCAATTCATGTGATGATTTAGCTGATATTTTAAAGATAACATTTTGTGATAGTGTAATAGCCAAATTATTTACTTAATGTTCGACAAAAAGTGGCGTACGAAATCTGTCGTGGGCTTGGACCATATTTTCTTTCAGAACTTGTAAAATCCATAAAGTAAGGCAATAGTTTCTTTATTTTATCTTTTAATGAAGCAACTACTGATGCAGGGAATAAGCAGTTGGATATATGTTCAACTTTGGGACACACAAGAGGGTAGATTTAGCTGTCTTTTTCTATGTCGCTATGGACTTGGCCATGCAACATCATATAGTTTGCAAGAGAAGCTACTTGATTCCTTGTCATGAGATTCATTGCCTTTGAAGAAGTTACTGACCATAGGCTCAGGTGGCCCACCAGTAAATGCAAAATGTGTAAGTGAGTCATCTGAAATCTGAATGCTGTCATGGCCTGGTAAAAATTGGAACTTGTAACTTGCACATTGTTCACAACTCATGGTGAGCCACTGGGAGATAGATGATTTTGTTGGTGTTCTTTTCTAGTTCCTTCATAAATTTCCAGCAAGGAAAGAAGATTATGCGAACATCCAGATAGAACTGGGAATGAGGCTACAGACAATGCTTAGATTTGTCAACAGTTGGCTGTCAATGGTACCAGTCATAGCAAGAATTATAGACCAGTGGAGTGCATTGAGGGAGTACTTCCTTAAATATATCCCCAAAAATTACACCAAACAATGTCAGACAAGAAACTACAAATGCATTATATCTGCAGTTGAAGATCCTTCTACGCTGGTTCCTCTGATGTTCCTTAAATCAGTAGGTGAAATCTGCGATAAATTCCTTCTTCCAATACAATGTGGGGAACCCCTTATTTACATTTTCTGTGAAGAACTGTGTGCACTCATACAAAGCTTCATGTCGAGAATCTTTAAGCCTGAGATCTTGGGGAAAAGTTTCTGGAGCTAAATTTAGCAGCGTTGACCTTCAAGAAATTGATGTTGGCTGCGTCACAAGGAAAGAAAACTCCAAGAAAACTTTTGTATGGAGAATAAGCTTGTTGGCAACATCCAGTGCTTGCATCCCTTGTTTTGACATGAGTCACACTCATTAAAATGTTTACAGAAAGTTGCAGGACATATGCCTGTGTTCATTAAGAGTTGTGATACAGATAAGCTATGCGATAAGTGGAAACTGCACATGGCTGAAAATGGATGAAACCAGTATTTTTGCAGAAATACCCTCGGGCTCTATAACCAGAATCAATGACTACTTGTCTGCAATACTAAAAAAAAAACAGTCTTGGAGAATTTAAGTATCCTTTAGTTTCTTGTCTGGTTAGGGCAACTTTGACAATATCCCACGGACAAGCAGATGTAGAACATGGTTTTTCAATGAACAAGCATTCTGTTACACCATCTCGTTCATTACTGGCTGCACAAACTGTAAATGGCCTTTGTACAATACAATCTGCTATCAAAGTAAGAGGTGTTATTTGTCAGGTGCCTATATCACCAATGTGCCTCAAGTATTTCAGAGAAGCTAGCAATAGGTATAACGCCTACTTGGAATCCTGCAAGAAAGAAAAGGCTGGAAAGTATGACGGTAAATCTAAAAGGAAATACAGACATGGTAGGAAGATTAGAAGACTTGGAGGAGGAAAAAATCTTGCAAGAAGGTATTCAGGCAAGTCACTGCTTAATTGGAGAGGCAAATAAAGAGACTTTCAGCTGCTTGTAAAAATAAAAATATGCAGAAAATATTTGCAGTGCAGGCCCTTCTAGAAGCAGGATACAAACAATTTGCTGAAAAAACAGCAGGACTTAAGAAGGTTAAAGAGGAAATGTACCCAATCTCCAAGTAGTTAAAGAAATAGGCTAGGTCTGTATATGGGACTGGCTATTCTATGATTTTTTGTAATCATAAATTTTAATCCTGAACTTATTCCTAAACCAAAAGGATGTTCTATATTTTTAATATCATTATTTGTTAACATATTTTGTGAATAAGAATTTTTTTAATTTTTGCAGCACATTTTGTGTTATTTTTTTTATTTTTGATTATTGTATTAAAGAAAATATGTTTGGATGATCAAACAAAAATAAATAAAACAGGTACTGTAAAATATTGGAGGTTTGGACATGGCTGTGACATGTGTTGGACTGACTTAACTTGAAGGTTACAAAATTAATTGATTTTCATAAGTAATATACCCCAGTCATTGTCACTATCCATCAATTTCCCTCTTCTGTGCACTTCGTTTCATGCAATCTCAGTTATTTTCTTTCATACTGTACAGAGATAGTGTCTCAGTTCATTCACATATGCTACATGGGGTGTAGGGTGGCCATTATTTGTTTTACTTTTATTCTTTTATGTTTTAATTTTTGATGCAATATAGTGAGCTGCAAGTCAGTTTATTATATATGTGCTGTCAGTTTGTTGTGGGCGCTGTGCAGAAGAGGGCCATGTGGAAGAAAATTGTAGAGCGAAGGAAGCAAGATGTATAAATTGCATAAGAGCTAAAAAAGAAGAACAAAACATAAACCATATAGTTAAGGATCTGACATGCCCTATACTTAAAAACGCAAAAGAAAGATTACGAAAAGAAATAGACTATGGGGTATGAAATAAATAATAGAGTGAAAATAGTTCAACAGAATCTCCAAAAGTCAAGAGTGAATACAATAGACCTAATCGAAGAAATAACAACAGAAGGTATAGGAATTGCGATGATACAAGAACCATACACGTATAAAGGGAAATTTATGAACGTAAACAGGTTAACCTTATATTACGTGTTAGTTAGTTTGCTCTTTTATGTCTGTCAATCTATATGCCACAAGAATATACAATGCATCCTGCTAAATCAATATACCGATAACGAAATAGTAACCATAAAGGTACATATAAACAATAAACAAATAATAATAANAAACGAGAAAATACAGACAGTTACTATATGCCACAAGAATATACAATGTATCTTGCTAAATCAATATACCGATAACGAAATAGTAACCATAAAGGTACATATAAACAATAAACAAATAATAATAATTAACATCTACTGTCCACCAACAAAGGATATAAAAATTAACTTAAATAAAATAAACAAAATCATGAAAGAAGAAAGAAATACAAATATCATTATAGCCGGAGATTTCAACGCCAAATCGCCACTATGGTTCTCAAAAAAAAGAGATAATAGAGGGGAGGAATTAGAAGAACTCATAAACAAATACAATCTGAAAGTGTTAAATATAGAAGGCAACATATTTACATATGATTCAATACATGGACAAGAGAACATAGACATCGCTCTTATTTCCGAAGCAATATATAGAGAATGCAAAAATTGGACTGTGGACCTCAGCATAAGCGACCATAGTAAAATCAGTTGGGTTACCTATTACCCATCACATTAGTACCTTCTATTCTGGTCTGATCATCATATGGTAACAGATTGGAAGACGGTAAGAAGGAACATAGCTATAGGATTGGAGAAGAACAAGGAGTTAGAATTAAATGACAGCGTAGACGAGAAGATAGACCGGTTAAGAAAAGTAATTAACGATGCATGTAGGCAGAAAGTTAGACCTAAAACAAACAAAATAAAAGGAACCAATGTATGGTGGTGGAACAAAGAATTAAAGACAATGAAAGAGATCGTAAGGAAGAAGAATAGACAATTTCGAAGATGCTGTCCATGTGGAGCTAAGGAGATCTACAAAGAAGAATATAAGAGAGAAAGGAAAACCTATAAAACCATGATAAGAAATAACATGCAAAAACAATGGATAGAATACGTCAAGAAAGAGAGTAGTAATGATATATGGAATTTACCAGACAAACTAATAAGGAATAAGTTGAGAAAGTATGAAAAAATAGGGACAATATTTAATCAAGGAAGGTACACTAAGGGAATTAAAGATACATATATAACATTAATAAATACTCTACTCCCCGATACGAACAGAAACGAAGAAACAGAGCTGCATGAAATAGAAGAAGGAAATAGTGTAACGACAGAAATAGATATGGATGAACTTGAAATTGCAATGGGCAACAAAGGATTAAAAAAAGCACCTGGCAAGGATAAGATTACAATGGAAGTAGTTAAAGAAGTATGGGAAGAGATCCAACAAGAAGTACTTAAAATCATGAACACCTGCTTAAAGAAGAGAATATTTCCCAAAGAATGGAAATTTGCCGTCGTAGTAATAATATATAAGGGGAACAATAAACCGAAAACAAATCCAAGTTCTTATAGACCGATATGTTTGTTACCAATATTTAGTAAAATATTGGAAAGAATCATACTAAATAGAATAAGAGATCATACAGAGCTGATTTTAAATAAATATCAATATGGATTTCGGACAAAAAGATCTACGGAAAATGCGTTGTATAGAGTGTTAGAAATAATAAAAGGCATGGAAACAAAATACACACTACTTATCTTAATTGATATAAGCAACGCATTCTCCTCGCTAGAATGGAGTAACATAAAGAAGGTAATTAGAAATCTTAAAATCGGAATTGAAGAAAAGCATTTAATGTTAGACTATTTTAAAGATAGAAACATAGGGTACTATAG
>NQII01004360.1:62299-72948 GCA_002778355.1 Clitarchus hookeri
GGGGGGGGGGGGCAAACCAGTTAAGAGTAAACACTCTACAACCTGTATATTTCATCACTGGCAACTAGGAAACACATTTTTAATTAATTTTCATTGCAATTTCGTACATTTTTCAACAAATTTTATAGGCTCTTGAGAATGCCCTCACAACATAGGGGTCTAACTATAAAAAAGAGTAAGATTTTTTTATTATTATTTAAACATACATATACAGTATAAACATTAACTAGTAGAATGTTATAGTTAAAGTACATGAAACCATATTTAAATTAAAATCTGTGTGTGTAAATTGTTTTGATTAATAAATGTGTGTTATTCACTTGTTTTAAATGTGTGCCTTGCATAGTAGTTACACGAGGAAGAAAGCATGCTGTTGCTTAAGTGGCTGGTCTATGTAATTGATATATTGCACACATTAATTTTTGTACCTTCCAAGTTGCAGCAATCCGAGCCTGCCAGAAAAATCATCAAAATTTTCATTCTGTAAACACATTAATTTTGTGTATGTGTTCTTGTAAGTATGGTTTAAACTAGTTGTTGGTAATAATGTGTATTTTACAGCATCCTGTGTAATCAGAATTCAACATAAATACATGCAAAGAAGCTAAAGGACTGTTTTTTCTTTCATGCGAGTTCATACTTGTGTTCTGTTGTCGCTAGTGGCAGTTTGCCGAGCACGGGTGTTGTAGTACCGGAAGGTTAGTGGACTTGGGGTGTTTGAAGGTGTAGGATGGTGTTTTTCAGTACCTAGTGAACATGGAGAATGCCTTGGGTCAAATACGGTATGTGAAGTGTGTAGTTTACAACAACTGGTAGTACTGTATATACACTGCCTGCTGGATAACTGAAAGCTAGTGTGGGGAGTTGAGGGAGGCTAAAAGCTATCTACATAGTATACAAGGGTCACAAGACATATATCTTCCAGCTTGGAAGTTGGGTACAGCTTATGGTTGCCAAGCTTTCAAATATCCTGTAGGGAGTGCATGCACGCTCCATGAGGAAAAATTACGTCAATATAAAGCTAACAACCATCCCTGTATTTGACCCAAGGGGATATCACACTGTCCCTATGAACAGTGAAGAAATATCGGTGCCACAAAACTTGGCCACTCTGACGCACAGGGTAAACTTTTATAAATTATTTGTAAAATTGCCATATAAGTGTATACATACAGTGACAAAAGCATTAAGGGTAAATTATTTTCTTACAGATCCATGGGAATTATCCTACAGTTGCTTAGGAAAGAGTCAAATGCCTAGGGAAGTTCCTAACTCTGTATAGTAGCAATGTTAAACATTCCCATATTTTCAACCTGATAGGTAGTACTATTTCCATGTATAAGTTAAAAACTTTTATTACAGTTTAAGTAGTTCACCAAAAATTTGTTTTGCAGTGTAGGCACATTATGAAAATCAATTGTTTAACTGGGAAGCATAGTTACTGTGTGTTTACCTGCAAACAGATCATCCACGCATATGGGTAGCACCATACTTTTGTTGTTAGCAAAACTTTTTTTCAACTACAAAAAATATGTATTGTTAGATAGAATAACAATAAAAGTGACGTTTCCTTCATGCCGGCTTAACGATGCTGCGTAATGAATACTGCACTCAGCCACCCAACTGACNTTTTTTTTCCCCCCTCTTGCTTGATGGGCCCTCCTTTTTACACCCCCCCTCAATTCTTTATGACCAGCCCAGCTTGCTCCTTTTCTTCCTCCCCTTGCTCTCAGCATACCTTCCGCTTCCTCAACTGGATTCTTCGTCACTCTCTTTCCCCTCTTCAAGCTTGCTATTTCTACACAAAGTTGCTTGGCAATGGTTGGGTGGTCGACCGGTATTTTTGAAATGCTCCCCCCCCCCCTTCTTTGGCCAGATGACGGCATATATATACACATCTATCTCTCTCTCTCTCTCTCTCTCTCTCTCTCTCTCTCTCTCTGTGCGCGCACGCATGCCATGGCACATGCACCATTGGCAGCCGGGCTTGTAATTCACACGCTGCGGCTCGTAATTCACACGCTGTGTTGAGACATTTTGACATATTCGAATTATATATATATATATATATATGCATTGTATCACACAGGAAAATAAACAATTTTTTCCTCTCCTAGAGCTTGCATTGTGGGTTCTGAAGGAAAACAGTTTCTTCAAAGGTTCCACTTCTTGCACCCTTGACGTTCCTCTAATAAGAGAACTTTTCTGAAGTCTGGGACTGCTCAGAAAGCTGTCCTCCCTGTCCTTTGGTTGAGTGAGGTGAGGGGGTGTGAGCGCACATGCACATTCTCTACTGGCATCCCTTTCTGCCTGAGCCCTTGGATGGCTCTCAATTCATCTGCGATCAAAGTATTTTTGCACTTCGAGGGAAGAACCACCTCTTGATGTTATTTATGGACAATGGCAGTAAAGCTGCACAATAGGTTTACCATTTATAGCCTCTGCCGCCAAGGGAAGATACATTTTGACGTCTGCTATTGTGTTGAATGAAGAGTCTCCCCCCCTCCCCATCAAAACACCTGCAGGGAGCACTGTGGTGTAGTAATCAGACAAACCCGTGTGACACTCGGATTTTCACATGTGGGAATTGTTCCCTGCAATGCTGTTGCCCGATGGATTTTCTTGGAGATCTCATTGCATTCCAGCCCTGCTCCATACTCACCTCCCTTCATCCTAATTGGCTCTCTAGGCGTCAATGTTAAGAGTCACCAAAATCTTCTCAACTGACAAATTGGTCCAAACAGCGATCTTTGTTCCTGCTGAACACCCACTCAATCCCATAAAACCTAATTGTAATTCTTCCTTTATTTTGCACCTAATGTAACATTTCTGAAGTGCCACAGTTACTTGTATTACAAGTGATTCCATACCTAGACACTGGGCTAGTGAAAAGAAGGTTGCAAAGATCCTAGCTGCTGTACCAGGCATTCTTGAACGCCATGAGAGTATATTGCAGACGAAGACGAGTGACCCTCCTACCCTCTCATGTGGCCAGACTCCAGCCACACCATCACTGTTGCTTCCGAAACACCAGTTGATACCCATCCCACGGCCCCACAACATGTCTGTGGTCCAAAGACTCAATCTCGACCACTTAGGAAAGTCGACTTCTTGCTTTTAAACTGTATAATATTAACTTATTAAGCTTTCACCAGTGTGTTAAAACATTACAATAGAAATTGCAATGCTTAATAACACATTAATATATGAGAACTGTTAATGTGCGGTGTATCGGATATGTTGATGGTGTTTTGAAATTTAAAATTAACACTATTCTCAATGAATTAAAGTAGTTAAATCTAAATTTTTAAAGATAGAAAAATATAGTTTTTTTGTTTACTGGCCAGAGATGACATGATCCAAAACATTAGTAGCGCAAATTTTATGAGGAGCACATGTCTTGGTTACAATGCCTAAGGCAAGGCAGTTAAAACTCCCAGCATGCAGACTGCTCTGGTATGCACAGATGCAGCCCGCTGTTTGCACCGGCATGAACCCGACCCTTATTTTTGCCCTACCTCAGAGTATTCATCTGTCCTCCTGTAAGTTGGTAAACAGTTTCTCCTTCCTGCTCCCTATACCTGACAGGGATTGTCCCTGTGTACTCCGAAAATCTGAATGGGAGAACTGTGTATTCAAAAACAACTTTCCAAATAGACAGGACTGTGGGGCAGAAGGGCGTGTGTCCAGGGGTGAAGTACGTTATAAAACCCTGTGCTCTAAGTCATGTACTTTGGGGCAACCTGTGATGGAACTGCAACAATAACGCCTCTTAAATGCCAAAAAGCCTATGACATTAAACCCACAACCTGCATAACCTCAGTACATATGTAGAAGAATAGAACAAGAATGAACCTGGACAAAGCAATAAGTCCTAAAAGATGTGACATGTATGTAGTGGAAAATGTCGCGATCACAAATTTTTAAAACTACTATTAACTGCGTGTAAGGTTTTTTTAATCCAGAATCTAGGATTACTGCAAAATTAGAAGTGTGGTGAACTCTCGATTTAGCAGACTATGGTGGATGGTCCATCCATTCCAGATTGTCTGGTATAGCAGACAGAAACATACATGTCTTTTGTATGTTAAAAAGAAGCATAATCACACAGCAGTTGCTACATAAAGAATTAGAGGCATAGCATTTAACTATATCATAAATAAATAATAAACACCACTAATTTGTTTTTTATTACATTTGTTGTGCTTCCCCTAAGTGTACTGTGTTTGTTTTCTTTTGCCAGCAGACACTTTTTTTTTTATCTTTCTTCCTTCAGCTGCACTGCAGCCTAAAAAATGGAGGGGGAGAGGGGTGTACACATTTCCCCTGCTCAAGTGCCAATAGTGTGTAGAGAACCGGAGGGTGGGTGCCACGCCCCTTCGGCGGCCATACTGCAAGGTATGTAAACCATTAAGTAAGGTTACCCAATTTCCACGAAAAGATTTCATGGCCAGTTTTATTTTATAATAGTTTAGCTCATATCCACTTTCGTAAACATAATTCTGGCTGCACCCAGGAGAGAAAAAAAAAAAGAGAGAGAGTTTGTGTGTGTGTGTGCGCGTGCACGGGAACCAGTTTTTCTCGATTCTAATTCACTATTGAAAAGCATTTTACAAACAAAAATTGTTACTCGTATAAAAATAGATACCACTGTCCCCCTCCCTTGTGTAGGCTACCAGCACTAGCCAATACTTGTTCATTCTGCTCAGCCTGCACTTCTACGACGGCCAATTTTTTACACATGTGATGCAACTAACCTCGGAGTTTGTTCTTGTGTATTACTCAGACCTAACAGACAGACGCAACACTTTGTGTATTTATACCATCGGTTGAAACCAAGGGTTTCAGCACGTAGTGTTTGAGTGCGGTATAAACAACAAAGTTTAGGTTTAGTTTGCAAAAATGTATACAGCATCCAATGTTACAGTTTCTGTAATTGTATGGTGACAAGTTAGGTCAAAGATACGTTTCTATGGTATCACTTTATTTGTAAAAGTCTGTTTATTAATTTAAACTAATATTTTGTTGAAATATTCTCAGATTTTTTTTGCAAGAGCCCACAAAACATTGACATTGGACACATCCTACATTCTTCTGAGTAAAAATTCAAAGTTTTTGTAATTGTTTGCCAAGGGAGGTTGCAGATACCCTTCTGTGGTATAATTTTATTCAGAAGTTATCTGACTATTGAATAAAATTAATATTCCACACAAAACTAATGTTTATTTTATACCAGATACAACTGAACATGGATGATGCTCTGTCACTGTGACAAGGGGAGGCCTCTGGTATCTTTCTTTTTTTTTTGTGCACTACAGTTGAACAAGGACTTCATGCAAAAAATTGCAAACTTTGACATACAGGTATTAGGAGTTGGCCAAAAATTCCCGAAACGCTCTATTGTGATTGATTGATGTCATGACCTTATTTCCAGAAACTAAGAGGGGTGATTTTAGTAAGGTTATACTGTACGATAACTGACTGTATTTGTCTTGCTTGTTATGTTGCACACTAGTAAGTATAAACTGTTTAAACTATGATGACTGGCATGCAATGTTTACTGTTATGTTGCTGTCAGCTGCAGAATCTTAAATTTTCCTACCACCATATAGCACAAGTAAAATTATTTTTTTTGTGCCAACAATGTGGTTTGTCTTTGGATGGAGAATGACTATTCTTGTTTATTTTTCTGTGCTGTGAAAGACAAGTGTATAGTGTGATTCAGTATCAAAATTAGAACAAATATAATAGATAAATGCTTACTTAGGGACTTTATTGTATATATGGATCATTTTGAAAATAATAAACAACAAATGAAAATAGTTGGAGATCCATTAAAACTTGAATAAAGGATTCAAAAATAAGCAGAATCCACATTTTTACAGCAAGAAAACCTGGTACAATGCATATGGATAACCGATTATGAAAATCTTCAAAAAGTTTTAGATGTATACAATTGAAAATATGGAGTTCTGTTTAGAGATATAAATGTCAGAGTGGGTGATGTCAGTATAGCTAATGTAAAAGAAAAATTCGGATAGAAAACAAATTATAATGGAGAAAAAACTACAGTAGAACCCGCTTATAAGGTTCCCGTTTAAAAGGTTTTCCCGCCTATAATGCACGATTTTTCTAGNGCTTCGACTTCGCTTCACATTTAAAAAACGACCTTTGCACATGCCCAGTTAATATTTATGTAGTGAAAATGAATTAATCCTTGAAACAGTTTTAGTGAAAAATTAAAATGAGTGCCTCTAAGAAAAAACAAACATTTTCATTAGCTGAAAAGTTAATCTTAATCAAGCACGTGGACCGTAATCCGGGTAGAACATGCACAGCAATTCCTCGGAATTTGGAAATCCCATTGACTACTCTGAATCGAATCATTGATGCAACCAGGAGACAAACTGCCACGAACAATTGTGCTTGTTTTGCATGTACAGTAATCTTTTGCTCGTATACTTATTTTATGATTTTGCAACCAGGAGATAAAATTTCTTAAAAGATTATGTATTTAAAAGAAATATTTGTTTTGTTCATTATGTAAAGTTGTGTGTTTATTACGGTGCATAATTTTATATCTTTTGGTGTCCAGATTCTTGAATTTTTGTGTTTCCCTCTTATAAGGTTTTCCTGCTTATAGTGTCACTTTCTTGTGGACCCCTGAAGAACCTTATAAGAGGGTTCCACTGTAACTGAATTTGCAGCTCAAAAAAAAAAAAAAAAAAGAAAAAAAAAAAAAATACACACAAGTTTACCTGGTCAGTTAGAGGAAATATCACTGCTATTGTTTGCGTAATATGAAACAAGATAAAAATTTAAAACATATCTAAATAATCCAACAGAAGAAAATAGAGAAGACATAAAAGCAAGAAATGTGGTCAAAACAATGGTAAAGATTGATAGGATACTACATAGAACATGATGGATATGGTAGACATTGAATAAGAATGAAAGAGAAAATATTGAAATAAAAGCAGTAGAAGAGCAAGATTGAATAAAACATTACAAACAATTGTGGCATACAGAAGGTGAATCAGAAATCATTAATAAAGAAGAGTTGCCAGATGTACTAAATGGAACAAAGAATCTGAAAGCACCTGGACTAAATGCAGTGGCACCGCGTTATAATGATAGTCGACAATGGCAAAATAAATTATTGCTATAGCGAGTTATCGTTATAACAAAGTTTACAGTGCACGTAATTTTTAAATTGTATTTGCCCTTGTATGTTGTGAACTACATGTATGCAGTGAAAGTTAGTACAAAAAATCTACGTCTGGCAGCAGAATCATGTAACGACCAGCAGACGCGACGTTGCTTCCTCCTACATTCTCCTTCCCATCCCCCAAATTTTCGGGGAGACGGGAGAGAGTTAGTTCTACCAATCAGCGGGCTAACACACACACTCGCTCACTCACTCACTCACACGTGCACACACGCACTCTCTCTCTCTCTCTCTCTCTCTCTCTCTCTCTCTCTCTCTCTCTCTCTCTCTCTCTGGATGCAGGAAGAAAGCTGACAGAAGAAATCCTACAAATAAAGGCATGAGACAGGACTGTAGTATATCGCTGACACTTTAACATCTACATTGACGACATGTTCAGAACATGGAAGTGTTTAGTTGACCTAGGAATTCACCTTAAAGATAACGTTTATATAAATACCCTTTTATATACAGATGATAAAGTTATCAAATGAAATAGCAAGAGAATATGGTTTCAAAATATCAACAGAAAAAACCAAAACCGTAGCATTTGAAGGCAAACAACCTATAAGGACAAAAATTGTATTAAATGGTATAATAATAGAAAAAGTTCCATATTTTAAATATGTAGAATATTATATTTCTTATGATAAAGAAATAGATCTAGACAAAAAGCTGAATACGTTCCGAAAGATCTGTGTAACAATTTGTGGATATTAAAAAAATTAGACTGGACAAGACACTATTGCATTATTTACATCACTAAGAGCTAGTATCAATAATTACTTTTTTGTCAAACTTTTTTATTGTACTTCTTTTGATGTGTATGAATACTTACAAATCTTTTGAGAAGATATAAAGAAGAAAGCATTAGTTAAATGAAAACATCACTTTTCAGGCTTAAAAAATACTACTTTCTGCCATTAAAAAAAATTTCTAGTTGCTCTATATCTGAGCTGATGTGCCTCAATTGGCTGGCCAGATCATGGGGTTGTGTCAGTACTTATTCTCCCCATGCAGCACACAGTTCATACATAAGAAGCACGAGTGCCATGGCACTTCTTATGATGTCACTGACTTGGCTGGGGGTGGCCAGGAAGTATACTCTGTCACTTGTACAAGCAAAGTGCCACTAAGCAATGCCCAGCTGGCAGGAGAGGCGACCAACACTCACCATACACATGTGAATAGGGAGCATTTGATACGTTCATTTGCATTTGAAAATAAGACACACAAAAAAAAAAATGTTTTTCTCGACCAATTATTTATTCTAATTTTGAAATATTTATGTGAACGATAGTCCTGTGAAAAATGCCACTGCTAATGTGCTCCGTTGTATTTTGTGGTTGACATGTAAGTTCAGGATGCCCGTGAAGTGAGTGTATAATACCACTGCTTGAAATTATGGTCGCACAGTAAACTTTACTTTGTTATAGCATTAATTAATCTTGCCATCATTGGTTGTCATTATAGCACGGTTCCACTGTAATCAATTTGTTGAATGATTATAAGAAAGCAATATGTCATCGTTACACTGAAAATGTAACTACTAACAATTTGTAACTTGATTTTTTTTCTGTTCAGCTTGACCTATGCAAACAAAAGATAATTTTCAAGATGCAAAAGAAAATCTACTTAATGTTGGATGAGATATGTCATACTGGTACTTGCAACACGTAATTCTAGCTTGACAACATTGCCAACAGTTAACTGAACAAGCTCCGTCAACACCAGCTATAATGTACTGTATATTTCCGAATCTAAGACAATATTTTTTGCCAATGAGTATTTCTGAAAAGCAGGGGTCGTCTGAAATTCGCATACTTAATTTTTAATTATGTAATGTTGATGGAACAGGCAGTATGAATGAGTGTTACATCTAGTGGAGACGAGTTTGTACTATACTACTGCTTGTTGCGACTCATTTATTTACTGCTGTTTTTTTTAGCCACATTCACATTTTTGTACGTTACAAAGTGGAAGAAATGGCTGCTCACATGGAGAAAAGAGGTTCACAATTAAGTAAATTAAACGAAGGAGATGACGAAACAGATAGTGAAAGTGAGGAGGATACTGATTAAGCTATGGTTATTGTATCAAACGTGTAGATGTTAAATTCAAAACTTCTATGAGCTTTTAGTTTTCTTAATTTAGTTGCAAATAAAGTATTGAAAAATATATTTCTCCAAATCTGTCTGCTTAATTAGAGGGCTGTCTTAGATTCGGGTATCTATGATATTAAAAATGAGTGGCTAGTGGAATTACAGAAGCAACAGACTTTTAATATTAAGTATTTTCTTTGAATTAAATATTTAAGTATAAGTTTTTACATTTTCAGTAATGTACACTCTGTTTTCTATTTACATACACAAAACAATGACACCAAAATCACAAATTTAAAAACAACAGAGATAAATAAACCTATAACATCTTGCCTCTATAAGTCATGGTTTGAAAGACTATGGAACATCAACGATGCACTGCATCAGGGGACCAAGAAGAGCTCACTCAGCACACCACATCACACAAGAGCACTGTTCTAGATCCTCTACTAACTAGCTAACTGCAGTCAGATGTTCTGCTAGAGAGAAAACGACACTTGCTTACACACTGGAACTGAGACTCGCTTGACAATGGTGGTCCGAGCGAAGCAACGCTCCACTCACAGGGCCTTGACCTTGAGCTGCTTCATTTTGGGCGCCTTCTTCTTCATCTGCCGTTTCATCTCCCGATCCTCCCACTTGCGCTGCTTTTCAGGGTCATCCTCCTGCAACAAGACAGTATGGCTGTTTCAGTCACTCTCCATCCACCGGCCACACCACTCAACAACTCACACGTAACCTTGTCTACAAGGGCAAGGTGGTTGATTGAATTCTTTAACTGCAAATTTCATGTTCAAAAATACAGTAAAGTCAGGTTATTATCAATCTCTGTACGCTACAGAAGTGAAACTTTATACTTGGGAAAGTATACTGCTATCATATTGCTAATATACAGATGATGTCGCGTGCCGGTTTAGGGATTATAGCACGACATTGGCTCACATCCATCCCCCCCCTCACACCCACCGCCTCGCGCACTTCGCTAGGCGCCTTCTAGACGGCACGTGGTACCACAGGCAGGTGGAAAATTCCGGTACACATGGAGCTGAAGCGTAGGCCTTTCCCCTTCACCCCGGACAGCTCTCGCCCGCCGCGAGATCTGTGGAGTACAGGGAATTCACGAGATATCAACCAAATAATCGGGCGTATTTCACCTAACTCAGAAAATACGCACCACGGAAAGATCGCTGACGACAGTAGGTATTACCCCTCCCCCCGCCCGAAACTTCAGAAATCAATACACGTTTGTTGGAAGGCTTTGTTCGGAGCTCTTCCACCTCACCCCCTCACACCTCCTTCCCACCCCTACAAGGCGCCACGTGCCGACAATTAAGACTGGG
>NQII01004360.1:72962-91919 GCA_002778355.1 Clitarchus hookeri
ATATCGGGGCAGTTGTTAGTTCATCTTCACCGCCGAGAGACGTCAGTTCGAGCAGAGAGTAAGTTAGTACAACAGTTACTAAGACCGGGATATCGGGACCCGGCCACGTCCGTCAGCCGCATCATTAAGGGGTCAGTCATATAAAGACAGTTGATCATCACCGAGCCAGGGAAGAGTTGCGGGAAGAAATCGCGAGAAGACGTGAGTACGAGTCCGAACAGCAGCCCAGGGAGAATCAGCACCGGCGGGCCGGCTTCCACGGCCTACCACTTCGCTGGAACTCATTCCCAGATGACAGCCTACCCACACTCACCGCTGAGTTAAGTATAGAATTCGTCGTCCAAAGAAGCCCCACTCAACCACGAATTCGCCCCGTGAATACGAGTAAACAAATTATGACAGTACCGCACCTCGAAAGTTTTGATGTTGTGTATTTGTGAATATATACGAGACAATATATTCGTACTTCAAAATACAACAGTGATAGTCTACCTCATTATAATACCCGCAACCTCCAAGCACTTTTTAGTCGGTGCCTGGAGGACATTTACTCTAACCAGATAAGCCACCATGTCCTCGACAGTGGCGGTACCCAAGTCGTCGTTAATGAGAAAGCACTGAAGTTACAATCCTTAATTAAAAAAATAGTTTATGCACAGAACCTGAGAATGTATTGCAAGAAAAGTAAATTTTACTTTGTACTAAACATTACGAACAATTGTAACAAAGTCCACACACACAAAGTATAATTCTCGAAAAATTATACTTTCTCATTAAGGGTTTTAGAATAAATGTTACATAAAACAAAGTTGCTACTGTTAAGTTGTTAGGTTGCTTGTAAATGGTCACACTATTGCTGCATTCCCAAGAGCGTTAGTTCTAACATTGAGTTGCAATGCTTATTTTCTTTGCTTTGTGAAAACAATATTGGACTGATGCAAGCTAACATTCTGCTAACCTCAATACACTCAAACCTCGTTTGTAAGGCACCTTTTTCGTACCGACAGATTTTCAGGAAGCGTCAAAATTTGGCAGTTTCAGTTTGTACTGGCAAATTTTGGGGAACTGTGAGTGTCTGTACCATCAAGGTTTGACTGGTATGGGTGAATATATTATTTAAATCCAAAATGACTTTTATGGTGGAAAACATCAATAAATACTATAAAGTTGTTTGGTGGAATCTTTCTTTTTGTTTTTATAACCTCGAAATTATGTAAACACGTTTAACCAGTTTTGGTAAGTTGCAGGGCCCAGATTTATGTGGTCAAATTGCTGAGCTAATGCATAATGCAAAGTGTGGCATTGTACCAACATTTTTTACATCTTTTGCACAATAGTTTTTTTATGATTACATTTTTTTTCAGTAGTTTTATATTTTGTGTGGAAATCATGCTAGAAAATCATGACTTTGCTTGTATTTTGGACATTCATATAACTATTTTATATGCACACACATGTACCATATACAGTCGAATATCATTAGTACAAACCGGTTAATATGAAGTTACTGTTTATACAAAGCAATTTTGTAGTTCCTGAAAATATACTAGGCATTTAAATGTTATGTCATTTGTTTTGTACAAAATATGGTTAATATTTAATGCGAAGTCGGTTTGTGTCCCGCAGAAAACAATTTATTATTAATTTGGATGGTTAGTATAAACAAAACGTAACCGCTAAAACTAACGTAAACAATCATGGGACCATCTATACATATTATACAACTCAACGTCTCTCTGTCTGTTTGTTAGTGCGCTTATCACTCGAGAAGCACGTATCCGATTTACGTGTTTCCTTTTTAATTCATAGCTATGTTCTCTGGCCAGGTTTTAGTATATATTTTGTTACATAAAGTAATATAAGGAATAAGCAGTAACAATAATGGTGAATCAAGTCTTAAAAAAGTTTGCTGCCAGCGCGCTCTCTTGCAATACACTGTCTAAACCGTTAAAGATTGAATAA
This sequence comes from Clitarchus hookeri, assembly GCA_002778355.1. NCBI lineage: Eukaryota > Metazoa > Arthropoda > Insecta > Phasmatodea > Phasmatidae > Clitarchus > Clitarchus hookeri. The sequence goes on from NQII01004360.1 coordinate 74,925, forward strand.
TATCATGTAGTATGGAATTTTGTAGAATAAGAAGACCTAAAAAAACTCCATGGTAGCATATATTCATTTATAACAGAGAAATACTAATAAATGTTTTAACCATTTAATTTCTCAATAAATAAATACGTAAAATTCAAGTTGTTTCCTCATACAGCATACAATTCCTGACTACACTTTAAGATATATCAAAAGTTTGGTGAAAAAATTAATTTTTCGCTAGTTTGTTGATCGTATGCGGACAGCCATGGCGGCGGGTGGGGGGAGTGAGGCCTCTATATTAAAAAAAAACCTTAACAATAATTCTGTAGTCCACGTGAGCGGAGCCACGGGCACAGTTAGTAGTTTCATACAATACAAACAGCGTTAGTTTATGCAGTGTGAAAAAATTTTAAGCATCAAAATCTGTAACTAAAGATGTTGGCTGCATGTATTTGGTGCGTGACCACCTTCCATTACCGCTTCTGTGCATATGGTGTGCTAACAAAGTAATGGACCAAAGTCCCGTAGTGGAGTTGGCTTCAGTGAATACCTATGATGTTGCCGCTTTTTCTCTTGCTACTGAATGTTATTGTTTTATCTGAAAGCGTGCAAAGTTAATAAAATAGTGATTTTAGTTTGTGATATTTTCACATACTGCAATGCAGTACAATGACGACGACGAAGTGCAAACGACCAGAGTTTACATTGAAAGAAAAACTCAAAATCATAAGTGAGGATAACTAAAATGAAAATAGCAAAGCAGTTCAATCTTCCTTTGTCGTCACTGTCAACAATAATTAAAAATTGTGACACAATTATTGACGCTTGTGCTAGTGCACTTAAGTATCAAAAAAGAATCCGTGGTCCCAAACATGTACCATGGAAGAAAAACTTCTCGTGCGGTACCGTAAAGTGTGAGCTGCAAACTTTGAGATCTCGGGTACTTTGGTGCAGCAAAAAGCAGACTAAAATTTGTAAACACAAATATAGTTGCTGTGCTTCAAAACAGGTATCGGAAATGGCGGATCAAGCAATTTAAGAAGTGTTGTGCTGATATTACGTTTCACTGAAGACATACTGAAAAGTCACCTACCTGCTAGTAAAATATTCTGACAGCACCAGAAACACGCACAAATACAAAAGACACAGTTGGTGCTCCAGTTACAAGTGACAATCTTCTCTGTGTATGTGGAGAATGAAACTGAGGTGGAAAACACTATCGATCAGGACAGGTGTACCCTGGTAAGGTCACTTGTTGGTGCAAAAATTGAGGGAGCCACATGAATTGCATGCATTAGAACATCTACTTTTTCCCTTCCCTTGTGTAGTACGTGTATAAAACTCACAAAGGACCACATAACGGACCTGCGGTAATAAGTTATAAGTAATAAGTTAAATAATAAATCTACTGATTTGCCTGCAAGAGGTCAGTGAAAATGTAGCTTGCGCTCGTTGCGGCTTTTTTTCCGAGACAATAGGAATATCTCTTAGTTCGTCTGCGATATAATTTCTCTTGGAAGACTTCAAATTTTATCTTACAAGTGCATAGATCTTACAATTCGACTGACTGGAACCATTTGACTGTAGGTGAAAAACGGTCTTATATGGAGACACTGCAGAGTGGAAACATGAGAAGCATATAACAGTGGACAGATAAGGGAAGGAAACATCTCACCAGGAGTATGCGTTCCTTCTCCTGTCTCTTCTTCTCCTCACGGCGCACAGCTGCTGCCTCGGCACGTGCAGCATGTGTCGTCTTCAGGAACACCTCCTCGACGCGCAGACGGTTCTTATCTGCTTTGTTCTTGGCCTGCAACACATCCACCAACTCTCTGAGTACACCTGCTCCTCACATACAGAAACTACATTCCTAACATTACAACCACCAGTTCTGTTCACAATTACCTCTCACAGCACTCCACTGACATTGTAAATACACATTTGCCAATTATTATTCTATAATAACCGTACATTAATTAAAATTAAGTATTCAAAGTTTTAAAATTCTTACCCAGCGCTGCCATTCAATTCCTGTTACAAAATTCTCAGATTTACAGGACAAATTTGGATTTTTCCCTGAATGTTCAAATACAAACTTCACACTTCAATGGTTCTCAAGAAAAAAGTTTTCCTAACTTTCCCCTGGCCCATACAATTCCCCAACTTTTCCAGGATTTACCGTTTTCCAGAAGAGTAGCCACCCTGTTACCAATCAGTAAATAATCAGAAAATAAAGAATTTTCCACTCTTGAAATGCAGTTTGGTGACTGGCAACCTTATGTTAGTCCTAACAAACTTAAAATACATCAAGTTGTGTTAAGTGAAATGTTGTTGACTTGTGGTAACAAAACAAGAATGTTCTTATTATTATTCACACAAAAAGAAAGATACTGTTGCGTGACAGGTCTAGCCTGTCAATTATGTAAGTATTGGTGTGGACGATGTCGCTGCCTGTTCAGTGGGCTGCAAAGCAGATGCAGCATGGCATAGTCCATTCACGGTTACTTCACACTACTTTGAAGCCCTGCTAAAGTTCTACTTTCAGGCTACCCACTGTTTCCTTCCACCATTTTTAAACAAACATTGCCATGTGACTCCCATTCCACAAGTAAACAAAAACATTGCAATGTGACTTCCATGTGTTTTCATGTCTCAACGGCCAAAAAAATGCTGCCATAGTTTTCATTAAGTATTTTTAAAAAAGTTTCAAATTTATTTATGTTTAATGACCAGTAAAATTATTTATGGTATTACAAATTATGAAAATATTGTTACGATTGACCATATATCACAACATACTGCAGATAATTAATATTCTAATTACGAGCCATAATATTTATTGTGCAGAGTGAATTACAAAGTGCGAACATTTTTTACATTTTCAGATACAGCACAACTAACATATTGCAGGTTAAAAATGTGTTTTTTCTAAGCCCTAATATCTACATTAATATTCTTCCACTGATTAAAATACAAAACATGAAAATATTGCTCCAGTGTAAGACACAGCATAACAAGCATATGCAGGTTAATAACATGCCCTTTAAAGCCTAAAACCACACTGTAACAACAAAAAAACATGACAAAATGTAACATTATGTATTTAAATATAATAGTCTTCTCATTGGCAGTACAATGAATAAAAACAAAAAATTCTGCACATTATGTATCATTAGCAGGAAGTCAACAGAGTAAACTATTAAATTTAATCCATGCAATTTCTAGTATATTTAGCACAACATAAAAGTAAGTTACTTAGTCGAATTGATACAGCTGGCTGTGTGTCAGAAAAAAATTCACAAGTAACATGGAAAAGCCATAACACGAGGTGAAAAAAAAATTAACAAAATTGTATTTTGATACATTTAACTATAAAAGGCTTTGCATTGGTACTACACATCAGCATGTCAAAACTTGAAACTGCTGCACAAAATTCACATGGAACAAAATACAGTGAAACCTTGCTGCGTTCCAGTTTATGTTGATTTCCCGTATCAGTCATCAGCTCGCATGCTACACCCTTAAATCATTAATTTACCCGCATCCATCATTCAGATATTCTCTCCGAAAACCAAAATATATTCGGAACTATTGTTTATCTCTGAAAAAACTATCTCAAAACTGGTACTACCAAAATTCAGTAGTGCCAAGTGCAGGTAAATACACACTCCCAAACCTCAAATGCTAGTGTACACAACCAGTTGTTGTGAAACGTTGCAATTGTTAACCACCACGTAGTTTATTTTTGATAATTCAGTCACTATTTGTTTTAAATTACTCACGTCAAAAAACAGGTAAAACATAATAATTGCAGGCATTTCTTTGTTTCAAGTCAGCAAACGAAAATTCGCGCAAATGAAACACGTATTTTAAATGGATGTGGTACGGACCAGAACCAAACATTCATAATGGACGGAACGGATTTGAACTTTACTCTTGTTCCACAAAAGAAACGTAATAATTTTTAGGTCAGTATGGTAAATAACCGTGTAAATTACACGCATGTTTTCACGGATTAATTCTGTTAAGATAAAATTACGCTAGTAACTTTTTTTAAGAGTAATGCAGTTATATGAACTGTCACACAAGATTGCGAGTGTTTTCAACTTAGCAGACTTTCCGTTTAATTTGACGAAATTAAAAAACATTTAGCGGGCAACAAAATTTTTAGCGGAGTAAAATATAATTTCAAAATCAGATTTTTAAATGTCAAACTCAAAAAACTGTGTTAAATTTGCCTTCAAAGAAGAGTAAAAAATATAAAATGCAGCACTATGATGAAACTACGTACTTTATTACTGTACTTAAATTTTAACCATTTTTAGCATGTTTCTATTTTAAATCATTGTTTTTAATAAATTTTGTTTGATTTGTGCCATTTTTTTTACATTTGGCAGAAATTTAGTGAATTTTATGTAAACATTTGGCAGATTTTCGAAATTAAGTGCATTTCAATATTTTATAATACAATGCTTATATTGACTGATTGAGATATGTTTTTTCATCCAGTATTTAAGATATGTCCACTGTTCATTACAGGCAATCAACTCAGTATACCCAAGGATGAAAATAAATTTTTTTTGCGGTTAGGTTTTACTTTTTGAGGAGAGTGGTCCACATGTTGAGTTTTTTTCAGTAGGTCCCATGAAAAACGAATAACAGAGGTTTGGGTTTCACTGTACAGTATTATTAGTAGGAATTTAGTAAACGTAATTATTCCTTTTTTAAGAAGACATGCTTCGTATAGTATGTCTAGCACAGCAGAAAAACAAGATGGTAGAATTCATACAGCTTGATCTGTGTGCCTCAAAAACAATTATACAATCAACATGATAAATACAGTTACATTACACCAACCAGAGAAACAATTTACACCTTTCAGTCTATTTGCAAATACTGTACAACAGTGAAAACCACAACAAAAGATACATTATATAATTTGAGTGTTCCGAATGGCAACCACTGTTGAAATGCAATGCTAAATATATATATGCACTAATGAAAGAAATGTAGGTAATTGTGTTTTTATTTATGCTTGTTCTCGGTTTGGTTTAGGTTCTTAAAAATCAGTTCTCAATTCTTGGTGTTGCAAATTACAGCCACACTATGGAAGCCTCTATTTGCTTTTTATCATGAAAAAATAAAACCAATACCTCATCTACAGTAAAGAACTGCATTTTCAATACCAATGCCACGTGTAAATGCATGGTAATAAGATTTCTTAACCTCAAAGTGCTCAGTGTTTGATTAAGCCATTGATGCATTACCAATTTGTAATAACCATAGTTTGAGTATCAACAGTTTACTTGGATGCCATTTTGCCATTATGGACCTACCTCGTGAATAATAAAAATTACGGTAGCGTAAATAGCGCGGAAAATGCCTGCTCAGTGCACACATCAGGGTTACGCAACAGCTATGACAGTTTCTTTTAGTTAATGTCATGGACTTTTTTGTTTACAATAAAAAAAGCATATTTGCACAATGTTTATTCTGGCAAATTAACTTTATGTATAAAATGATGTATATAGTATGAAGGTGATGGTTTTTCTGTGTACAACTTGATGCATCATATTATATTTAGGGATGGGTCGGTTCGGTTCTTCGGTTCCAATTTATACCGGTTTTTGAGGTTTGACTCGGAACCGGTTTTAGGTTAACTACTCGGGTCTCGTTTCTACACAGCAATGGAAAAGCTCTGTTGTTACAAAAATAACTACGATATTTACTCATGTATAGCGCGCCCTTTCTTCCCAACATTTTTGGGAAAAATTTTTGTTCACGTCTGTAGGTTGTTCCAACTAAATACAAGTCTGGTTTCGTGCGAGAAGCTTTGTATCGACTCTTTACGTAAGCGATTATTATTTGATGAATCAAATCTTGTTGAGAAAATTTTGATTCTTCCACTTACTACAGATTTCAAAGATTGTTACATAAGCTAAAAATAAAATTTGTACGTCATGTATTATGTAACGTTAACACTATATATTTACTGCGAAAATTAACTAAAACTGGTAGCAAACTTGTATTATTAGGAAATTACGGTAAACAGTGCGCACTGAATTTGTCTTATATGCGAGCAACATTTATAAGTTGCAAGTATCGATTGCTGGTTGATGTAGGACGTGAGTTTCAATATACATAATCTAAACATTAGCGTAAGTAAAAATAAGCCAGTGCACAATGAAAGTTTAATTCAACTCCAAAGGTTTCATTATTTTACTGAGATCTAACATGGTGTTTTGCTCACTCGTTGCAGGGACGTTGACAAATTCCAAATGTAGCAAACTTGCTATGAGAAAAATATAATTAATTTACTTAACTACTTTTAATTTAGTTACCAATAGAGGAATAAGCTTTGTTAGCATACAGATACAGTATGTTGCTTTCATAACCTGCCTGATGCGACTTGGCTGTGATTGCAGTTGCACTACATGATTCGAAGCGTGTGTGTCCACGGACGTTAAAACTTCCACTGAAAGTTAATTTGAGCAAATTTGTGTCAATGTACACACATTTTACTACCAAAAATGGAACGAAAAATGTCAAAGTTCCTTAGTAGATGTCGTGAAATTATAAAGAAAATAGCAGCAAACGGAAAACATTAAGGCAACGTTTTAAAAAAAATTTTAAGTTACATTTTACTTGTCCTCCGCAAGTAAGAGAAACACTGCGAGGAAAGAGATTTTAGTGTTTTTTCTGTTCTCTTAATTTTAAAACAAGTCCGGATAACTGTTCGTCCGTATAACCGACGTTCAGATAATCGACTTTCTACTGTATCTCTGAACTGTGCACAAGTGTCTAGAGGATAAGGGGCAGGTTTGCCAAGTGTCCTACAGCAATGCTTGCAGTGGGGATTTAAGCGAGGCTCGGGGAAACTGTTCGAGATTCGGTTCACCAGTAAAACCTTACCATTGAGACTCATTTTATTAAGACCACCTCTCTTTTAAAACCCATTTTGAAGGAATAGTAAATAACTTAGTAAAATGGGGGAAATAGACTGAAAAATAAGTTTGATACACTTTTTTTTCTCTTGGCAAGCAGTATATATCTAAAAATAGATACCACCACACCCCCATTTTGATGTATGTCAGGCTGGGTCAAAATCAGTACAAAATTTCTCAAAACCTCTATTAAGACCATCCCTCACTAACCCTATTACTGGAATCCACAAGGGGTCGTATCAGTGGGGTTCTACTGTATTTAACAGCAGAATGTGTTGAAAAACACAGCTTAAGGTAAGTGATCAAACACTAGTGCGAGAGCTGCATATTCACACTGTGGGATCACTTCACAGTGAACTGCTTAGGTATGACTATAAGCGTGCAGAGCTAATAACCACAGTAAGTGTAAAGTTGAGGCTGGGGAAGGCATCCCAAGTGAACTGCCTAGATTCTGGCCTGTGCAGCATTATATATACTNGGGGCAGCATGAGATGGCTGGCTGGAGGGAGTAACCACTCCCAAGCGCGGCCGAGATGCACTGTCAATACCTGCCCGGCCACTCGCTCTCTGTCGAGGGGGTGCGTCCACCCACTTTCAGGTAGGAGCATCAAGATGGGCAGGTTGCTGGCAATCAGACGGCAAACTAATACAGCGGCTCGTGTAGATGTCTTTCTAACAACAGAAAGTGTTGAAAAGCAACTGCACTTGGCATCACAGTGCCCTATGGGGGAGTGTCAGCGATGGAGGCTAGATATGGTCAAAGGACTGCCTCCATGGTGCATCAAGCTATCCTGCTGCAACATTTTGTGCATTTTTTATGAATTGATTAAGCAGTCAACTATCATTTCTTAAGACCTCTGGAATAGTGACCCTCTCGAACTAACAACCCTTTTCCTGGGAACCACGAATAATCTTAGAAGTGAGAGTTTACTGAATTTGTAACTATGTTAAAAGCAAATATTTTCAACAGAAAATTGGTTGACATGTGAGCTGCGTTAAGATAAAACCAGCAGAGTCATATTTATTTTGTTATAAAATACTACTGCAGGCTAAAGGGTGAAGCTAAAAAGTGAGAGGTAGCGACAAGGAAACTGAGCAAAGGAAGCAAGGTAAGTGAGAGGTAAGTGAGAGGGAGTAAGAGGGAGACACACACCAGGCTGCCTTCACTTATTATTTTTAGATTGTCTCACTCTAGCAAAATGTCCCTGGAGATGGAGGCAGGTAGAAAGTGACAGTTACAAATCACTGGATGAGTGGCTGGCAGTCGCAAGTTGTGCTCAGAATGCAATTCACAATATGTGGTGGGCGATTCACATACTGCATTAGCATTTTTAAAAGTAAATATTATTAAATATCTCAGAAAGATTTACTTATTATGTATGCAAATCATTTATACATAAAATAATTAATTTACAGAAAATAGTTGGCCTGCCGCACAATTACCATTTTTCTCTGCAAATGTCTTTAATTTACAATCTACGTGCTGTATAGCTGCTTCGCTTTCCCATTTTATGCAAATGCAATGAACCAATAGAAAAAAAATGTCGATTCAACAATGAACAACGTTCAAAAAATAAATACTCAAGCCACTCGGTGCTTCTCTAGGCTCCTCTTCTAAACAAATTTAAAAAACTAACTGTCAGTTCCCTCATCCCCACACCCTCAACCTTTTACCCAGCCATATTCTAATGACCATTTTCCCCCCTTACTCCACCATCTTCATGCTTAAAATACAATAGACCCTTCACCTTTCGTGCAAGGCTTGAATGTGAAACATTACTGTCTGCCTGTGTTGGAGCTGCATAGAGGGAGGAATGCAATCTTATAGAGCAAGAGAGTGGTAGCTTTAGGCTGGCAGAAGAGCGATTCCAGGAACATGAGGTGAAGTGCTCAGCTCCTTGTTTTCCATAAATATTACTGTTTGGCAACAGCTCGTAAAATAAAAAAAATTACAGTTTTCAATGAATGACAATAGTTACTCCAAAATAAATGTTACCACCCCTTCTTCTCGCCTAAGGTGGCTGGGGCATGTATCTGAGGTAGCACATCACTGCACTATGGGAGATACAGAGCTAGCACACAAACATTGAACACTTTAAATACAGGCAGTGTTTGCCTACAAGATGATACACACTGTACAAGACATTAACCATACCAGCAGATCAGAAAGCTGCGCCACTACTGACCTCCTTGCTGAGCCGGAAGCGGCGCAACTTCTCCATGCAGTAGAACACGAGCTGCAGTAGGGGCCGCATTTCCTCCATCGCCTCAGTCACTGACCTGCCCTTCGTCGATGGCACGTTCAGTCCAAACATCATCACCCTCTTCACATCTGGCAGCTTCGTCACATTTGCATCCCTGCCAAAACATCACAGACACTTCTACCCTATCTTTAATAGTGATGCACCAGTTCTCAGTGTGATCTGTGTGTGCTGGAATGTAATGGTGCAGAGATTGTCATGTGAAACTGAAATGTCACCATGTTTTTATGGCAGTGCTTTCGAACAATCTCCAAACTGTGGATTTTTAAAACTGCAATGACACAGTGTAGCACTGTTTGTATGAACTGATATGTCTTATGTGAATATATTTTTGTTTGTGTGTTTTATCATCTGGTATGGAACAATATATTTAGGACACGATAGAGTATGCCACTGCTATGCAATTAGTTTTTCCATTGGATCAGTTATAGATAATTACAATGCTTGATAGGCCACTCTTACTTATTACAAAGTTATTGGTCACTTCTACATAGCTAATTTATGTAAAGATGTAATCAATGAAACTAAATATAATTTTATTACAAGTTTTACGCAAGCTATGGTTATTGTTGACATTAAATTAGATAACTGTATTAAAAACTATAGATTTACAAAAATTAATGAGGAAAAATATTAGCCAGTCTGATGTGCCACTTTTCAATAGCTCTAGTCATTAACTTCCTTTCTCATAAAGGCAAGGAATAAAAATACTGCAGACATTTGTAATCTCACAGCTACCACTGAGAGCTTACTCACTCAGGCTGCTTGTGGCCGGAGTACTGGTCAGACAGGTGGATGTAGTCGATGAGTTCGGCGTACTTGTTGATGGCAGCGACGATACGGGCGTCAAAGAGGGTGGAAGCCACCTCTGCAATCTCGCACAGCAGGGTGAATTGGGAGGGAATGCCGTATTTGTCAACGGCCCTTCTCTCCGGGCAGTACGTGCTCAGGTCCGCCATATCCTTAGCCAGGCGTGTCGCTGTCTTCCTCGTGGCCAGGCACACCACGAAGCTGTCCATGTCCTCCTTGTTGACATCGACGCGTAGGTGTACCTGATCACAGACTGGCCGGATCATCTGCGCGATCACAGCCACCAGGTCTTGCCTCTGCAACAACCACCCACATGTCTCCAACACTTCCACCTCCTGATGCTTTATGTCAAAGCATTCGTACAATGGCACTGTCAATCTGCTAGAAACAAACAATCAACACCTGGACTAGAAAACTCGCATAAGAGTCATACCTCGCACACGAGTCGTGCCCCATTTTTTATTTTGTTGTGTGATTCAGTATGAATGTAAATAATTAGCCTGTTGGCTTTTTAATACATAAAACATTGTCAGGAGTTTTTTCACATAACAAAAAAATTGTCTTGCATAAGTAACATGAACGAATGTGATGGCATACAGAGCCTGCAGGGACCCACTATGACTTCATAAGCTGCTGCCTGTGACCAGGACATTCAGTTAAAGAGGTGAAATATCTTAAAAGAACCAGGTAACTGTATTATGTAGTTTGTGAAAAATATTTTCTACGTATTGTAGTTGGAAATACAGATTTACCAAAGTCAAATACAGGTGAGTCCCTTACACGAGGGCAACCCTTCTGTGGATACATTACCTAAATATTGACGTGCTAAATAATTATTTTCAGGTGTTTCAAATTTATATTATAACTTATAAAAAATAATAAACAAGAATTTATGTGAAATTAATTTACATATTGTTTTTATGTTTAATTAAAGCATCAAATAGTGCATAGGGCGACACAGACTTTAACACAGATTTCCTTAAGCTTTAAAAAAAAAAATACTTTTAGTGCTAGTCAGTTCATTACGCATACGTCCATGGTAACGGATATCGGCTGTATCGGCAAGGAATTATCAGTTCGTACCGGTATCTGTAAAAAATCTGTATCTGCTAGGCACTAAATATTTTTTTTGCATATGTGTAATGATTTGTTGCACTGTGTGTGTGTGTGTGTGTGTGGGTACGCGCATGTGTGTGTACGTGCGTGCATAACAAAAAGTCCAAAATGAAAATAAAGATTTCCTGTTCAGTTACACACAATTTTGTTTTAGAATAGGGACAGATAATTTTGAAGGTGAATGCATGGTATGTAAACCCAGTATATTCATCTCTGTGGCAAATAAAAGAAGACTTGACCTTTTAACATTTACAATAGCTATCCATGGTTAAATGCAGACTTCTGCAAATGTACCAGAAACACTGACACGAGAAAATAAAAACAGCATTATCAATAGGTGTTGGTGTGGCATGTACGTATTACAGCAACATGAATATGCATGCTACTGAGTAAGAAGTGACTTCCCAGCAAGAGGCCTAGCTGCAAGCTGCTGTTACAGAACAAAGAGAAGGGGGGAACACAGACATACCTTGAGGAACTTGAGCTCAACGAGCATGCCTTCACAGCAGGTGCGACCACTGCACCACAGCTGGTACGAGCTCTCCGACTCCTTCATCAGGCCCGGCATCTCATTCTCCATCTTGCCATCATCCCCTGCACACACACCAACCTGCACACTACTACCTGCCCACCAATGCAACTTCACTACCACCATCTGCCAGCATTCTAACATCCTTGCGTATATTCATTTACGACGTAACTTTCACTTCAGATTTATTTCTTAAAATGCTACTTGGGTACGGCTAGAAAATTATTGCCTACTTCTGTTAAAACCATCACATCCATAACATTTCCAAACACACAGTTAATTATGACAGCACATGGGTGTGGGGGTGATGGATGACAAAGATGATATGACACAATAAAAGTTACATAATCTACTGTCTGGGAGAAGAGAGAGAGGTTCTCTCTCTTTTACAAACACACTACAGTATGTATATTACATTGAACTAGAGTCCATATTGTAGGAAAATAAAAACAATTTCTGACCATCTATACTGAAATTTAGAAAATGTATATGGAACACATATGGTGGAACTCTACTTGGCAGGTCCTCTTTGGTGAAACAATTATGTGAAAACCTCAGTCCTGATTTAATCTCTATTTCATGTATGGGTTATACTAACATCATTATGTTCTGCAAGGATACCATAAATTTATTGAAACTTCAAACAGGTGGTGGTGATGACGACTATGCCATTAGGTCAGTAGCAAAAGTCATTAAGAAAGAAACAAAAAATCTACCTGCAAACAAAGATGTGTTCACAACATGCATTGATTGTGATGATTTAAAAGAAATCCAACACTTTTACACTTTCTTTAAGATATATTATGTGAAGGCACAAGGCAAATCTCTGCCATATGCCATATCATGAATGGAAATACTGTCACAAATGTAATACAACAAAGATATACCACATGACAAGTATTCTAAGAATGAAACAAACAAAAACAAATGTAAATATTCATGCATATAGAGATGTACCAGTTACATATACTGAAATTATTTACTATAAAGCAATGGTCATGTGTATGAGAGAAATTGGTAACATACATCATCATTCCTTTGAACTGTCATCAAAATTGCAATCAATGTTTGATGAAAATGGTGATATGAGATTTTAAAAATCCAAGTCAGTAATAAAAAACAGCCTTAAAGTTGAAACATCAGCTTCCATTCCTGCAACGTCTGATGTCTCAAAGATCAAAATTATTGATGGATGGACAGTTATGTGGACAGTGTATTGGCCAAAGCAAGGAACTGTGAAGGATTACCTAAACAACAGAGAAGTTAGGAGAAGGCATGTACATTGTTTTTAATTGTTACTGTTCCTTCAGTATCAAAAGTGGAATCCAGAGTTAGAGGCATAACTTTTCATCACAAACTACCTCTTAACACATCACACTAGTAGGAAAATGCTGGTTCTGCGGCAGGGACTGGGGGCTGCAGAGACATGGTGGCCATCTTGGATGATGTCACACGGCAACATCCTGCTATGTCATTCCTTGTCAACATCGGCCATGTTGGATATCCCTTCTCGCTCTGTAATTTCTGGCCAATGGTAACCATCTTGGATGTTGCCACTTTACGCTCTTGCATTCTGTGTAGAGGGTTTTCTCCATGCTATCCCTCCCGGCACCCCATCCAGCATCTATTCGGGTTTTCTCAGAGTCCTTTGATCTCCTTTAATTCCTCACGCCCTCTCATTCCTTCCTGCCGGATGTTCCCACTTCATGCTCTTGCATTCCATGTGGGGGAGGTTTTCTCAGTGCTATTCCTACAGACTCCCCACCAGGATGCTATGTACTATCCTGTGGGGTTGTGTCAGTGTTCTCCCAGTCTCCTTCCTACCTCTCGTCCGTTCTCGATGTCCCCACTTAACGCTCCCGCCTTGACACTGCAATGTTGTGTGTTGGTTCACTATGTACCTGCAGAGGCGCTGTAGCATCGGGGAGTGTAGTTAAATGGCGGCCGCCAGGAATGCTGGGAATTATTTGTAGTCGTTTGTGAACTCAAAAAATGCAGGAGATCTACTAAGATCGTTCCGACTACCCTCGGCTCGCCAGTCCAACGCCCTGACCACACGTCCGCCATCACATGAGAAAATGCTAGGAGAAGAAATAACGCACATACGTGCATCGGCCTAACTCATGTACGTGGGAAAACATTTCGTTCTGTAACAACTGCCAGTAAGATAATTACACTTACATGACAGCAGCAGCAGCAGCAGCGTGGTCGCTCTCTCTCACCGCTAAGAGTTTTGGTCCCCCCATTTGGTCGGTAATACTAAGAAACGGGGCCGGCAGAAGATGACAGCAGTGCGTGTGAGACGGAACCATCTGTGACCCGCCCTCTATGGAATGGCCGATATCCAACCCCAGAGCCAATTATGAACATTCACCTTCCTGTCGTTTATCAACTACAGTATCCAATTAAGAATGCTCTAAGCCGTTGACTGCAAGAATAGTAAACCAGCGACACACAACACACATTGCCAACATAAAAAACACTGACAGCGCCAGACAGCCATTCCACCAGCCCCAAAACCATTTATGAGCACCACTGTCCCAACCCATATCTCCTGAAAGACCAACAGCCCCACTGTAGCTGCCAGACCTTCAGGGAATTTAACATACGAGGCACGAATACGAAGTAACGGGCGCACTGCGTAGTATTACAAGCAAGAAATACATTCTAATCTCAAATCCTCTGAGATGCGGCCTGGCCGGCTGTGAGAACGGGGAGGACCAGATGGCCATTAACATCCGTTACGAGATGCAAACAATTTTTTTTTTAACAAGCGCCCAAACTGTGAGAGAGTGCGGGCTTAGTGCCCAGCTGTCCACACACAGTTCTCTGTAATACCAGACTGGAAACAAAACGCACAGAGGGGAAGCGTGAGAATGAATACAGTATATGAAAAAAAAGTACACATATATATACTTTTCTAAGAATAAATTTATTTATACTTCCAAAAAAATTAATTTGCTGGTGGTACATACAGGCTCAATCACACACCTCTTGCAATGCTATGTGGGTCCAATTACACATCATTAAGCACCAACCTCGGTACCCAGTAATTGTGTCGCGAATCGAACCCTAACTACTTCATGAAAAGCTGGCTGCCTCGTTGGCGAAGAACCTTCTCAACTAAATAGACATCGGGAAACTTAGTTATCATGATTTCGTGTTCGTAAAATCTGCCCTTCAGCTTGTCATCATTCAAATCGACGAGACGATACGCTGGTGGTTCATAATGATGAATCCTGTCAAGCCATAGACCGCGCTGCTCCAGTTCTGAGTGTATAATTTTGCAAATGTTCCCTACACTCGTGATGTCCGGACATAGTCACCAATCTGTGCTTTAGCCTTATGCCTGTCCAATCTCTTCACATTTTTTAACACAGTCGACAGGAAAGAATCATCTTAAAAAATCCAACGGGTGCATGCAAATTGTGCGGTGCACTAGTCCATTGAAAGCAGATATCAGGCAAGGCAGCATAACAAGCCACTTGTAACTTCCCCATGATGAAAATTCTCGCCACATGTTATTCATCAGAGTGCGGTTAAATCGTTCCAAGATGGAGGCCTTCTTAACACCGAATGTAATGTAGTGATTAATTTTATTCACAACCATAAGCAGATGGAGGGCGAGATTGTAGAATTCTCTGCCAAGATCGATCTTCAAATTCTTAGGTGGCCCCTTATCTTGCAAAACAGTCTTCATCGCATCGGCCACATCGAGACCTCGTTTCCGGCGAACTGGTACTGCCCATCCACATTTACGGAAACAATTTATTACTGACAACACGTATCTATAACATTTATTAAAGGTAGCATACAGGATAATTTCAACTTGGTCAACCTGGGACAGATCTCTCAGCCTAAAGACAAGTAATTTTGGCCTGCGATATATTTTAATACGAGCAGGCCAGTGAAGATCAGTGGCGATCTGCGCATGAGGTTTGCAGCAGCAACATGAGCACATACTCTAAAATCTGTCAAATGTCATAACAGTATTAATGTGATCGAAGTAGACATGACGTAAATTCAGGTCATCCATGTAAAAGAGAACAAGGAAATTAGCATTGTTGCGCAGAAGCTGCTTAGGCATACGTGAATAAGTTTGACATAGGTAAATTGAATCCACCACTACATGGCGGCCCATGCTGAAATACTGCTGCATGGTCGACTGTTTCTCACATGCCACATCATAGAAAAGAAACAGAGTTTGGCAAAGCATCACATGGCGGCAAGACTTCTTCATTGTCGCTAAATGAAAAATAATGTAGACCATCTACCGCTTGGAGTATTTGCGCTAGGTGTAGGTACTTTGGCTGTTGAGCGATTTTGAGTATAAGTAAACATTCTTGAACCAAAGACTGTTGAGTTTCTCCAAAAGGCTGAGATGCACACATGTCTTTCCACAGTTGCTTGGTCCTGCTATGATACCTCGTATGGTGGTTGGCAGTAGCTTCCCATGACGTGATTCACAGATGCTAGTGTCATCAGCAGTGATGCAAACTGGAAGCGTGGTGGTCTGTGGTACAATCTCCATTGAACTGATACGTGAACAGGTAAACCACAGGTACTTAGGCAACAGTACCACGATTGAGACCTGGTGAGGTAGCCATCCTGAGGTCAGTTGATGTGGATTGTCAAGTTCAAGGTCGGGTGATGTGAAAGGCTACACGCTAAGAAACAAACATTTAAAATAGACATCTCGATAAAGTTATGTTGGTATGTCATAATGCGTTATGGGAGTAAGACCAAGAAGGGACGTGGACTGTTGAATACGCTGATCCTCAATACCTTCCTTTCGAGATGCATATTCCAGGCTATAAATACTGCGGGCCCGGTATGTGACTAGCACGGAGATTGAAGCGAGGCGACGTCTCTATCAATTCTTTTGACAAGGCGTGCAAGGAACACGACATTGCCTACGCAACTAGAAGCAAGTTGGATGATAGGCACATGGCAGACTCCATTCTCGCGGAAAAAGCTAGGATAGTTAGATCACCCAAGTCCAAACTTGGCGAACGTCTAGCCGCATGATGCATGTCCAAGATTATGAAAACTAAAGTCAAGAGGGGAATGGGTTTGAGGTTTGGAAGGAAGAAAAATACTTGGAAAACACGGAGGAAACCACGCAAGTAGTAGTGGGGAAGCAAGGAGGCATCTTACCCTTCATCCTGCCAACGCTCGGCGTCCTCTGTAGTCTTTACGGTGGTGCAAGTGGTATTGCGAGAGTGGTAAACACAGCAAAGGAAGAAAATAAACAGTTGGCCGAAGCCATGCGTCACAATAGGCATATAGAGATGCTCGCCAGAGGTAAAAAAAAATGGAAGCGGGCTGTATCTTTAGCCCTACCGTGTAGGTGGTG
>NQII01004360.1:100390-113955 GCA_002778355.1 Clitarchus hookeri
GGTGTGAGGGGTTGATGGATGTGAGCCAATGTCGTGCTATAATCCCTAAACCAGCACGCGACAAATGTTACGCAAATTATTTATGCCCTCCTTGTGTGTGTGTGTGTGTGGTAGGGTAAACGATTGATACGGCCCACTCTGACCCCACGAGTGATTTCAGCTGGGACTGGCCGTGCGCCCACCCCTGGAGGTTACATGCAGCAGCCCCCTGTGGTATGCGGGTGTGGATGGAGTTATGAAGGAATGCAATGGTACTGAGGGAGAGAGTCTGGTAAACTCACAAGCGAACCTCTTTTGTATTTTATTTGTACGTTCCCTATACTGTGTGGGTACTCAATCAATACGTTACGCTCTTACAGCTCGTATTGCGGGGGAACATTAAGT
This sequence comes from Clitarchus hookeri, assembly GCA_002778355.1. Lineage (NCBI taxonomy): Eukaryota > Metazoa > Arthropoda > Insecta > Phasmatodea > Phasmatidae > Clitarchus > Clitarchus hookeri. Next base: position 100,775 of record NQII01004360.1, read on the forward strand.
GTGTATTGATAGGTTAGGTTAGTTGTGAGGTACATGTTTTCAGGCTAGCTTAGGATTATACATTTTTTCTATAGGTTCCCTCCTGGTCATGTTCTGTCGAGCAGACCTTTGCACGTTCCACCAGACCGGCCAGTTGAGACATCCTTCGTTGGGTTTTCTCCGCCTCTTCCATGAGCAAGATGTATTCTGGTCGTTCTTCCTTTTCATCATCACTATCTTCGCAGTCATCAAGTTCTTCCACATCATTGTCTAACGCATCTCCAATGCAACCACTCCCACTACAATGCGGTTTCTGCGATTGTGTGTTTACCGAATGCACGAATGGCTTGCGGCATGAATGCATCTGCACCCTTAACCCATTCAGGGAGGCTCAACACATGTGCAATAGGTGTGGGAAAGCATTTGATTGCACCGACAAACTCGCCAATCATCGTGTAATATGCACAGGTCGGATATAACAGGAAGCTTCAACTCCTTGCAAGTTCTGCAATTAGGGTTTTGCTTGCACTTGTGATGCGCGTCGCCACGAACGCGGCTGCTGGGCGAACCCTGATTGTACATATTTGGAATGTGCCAAGTGCAGAAGGCAGTTTACATGAACAGATAAACTGCGCGCCCACAGCTCAAAATGTAATGGGTCTGCCCCACCCCCAGCGAAATGAGCCAGAGTGGCTGTGACATTTGCCTCCCAGCTAGGGCCGTCCAATGCACTACACCCCATACCAATTGTTCCAGCCCGCATTATTGCTGCGGAGCGCCAATCTCGCCGTAGGGCCATCGCCTGTGGCGCCAGCGACTGTAACGAGTATGGGTTTGTGAAGGCAAAGAGCGCATTTCGGGGTGTCATGAAGACGTACATCAATGAGAATACCACGAGCCAGCCAGGCCATGGATATTTGCGGCTACCTCGAAGGGGATGAAGGCGAATATCATCGGCCAGGTGGAACAGGAGATCAAGGACCATGGGCCGGGTAAGTTCAATATTTTTCTGGAGTGCGCATATAGCAAACCTGAGCTGCACAAAGACGAGAAGGACCAGCGAGGCTTCAAGATGAAGAATGTGCCCCTCTTCAATGCTGGCGACATTGAAGATGCCGTGTCAACCGCCATTGCCAGGATATACCAGGAGGACAAGTAAATGGAGAAGGGAAGTAGCTGGACCCTCACCTCCGTAAAACGGCTTCAGTTGCATGTCAACAAGCTTTACCAACTGAGAGCTTCCTCCTACATCACCCTGCCTGCTTAAATTGAAGCCAAGAAGGTAATTGTTAACCCACAAAACCGGGACCAGCAGTGTTTCAAATGGGCGATCCTGGCACGCTATGTAGAGGGTGAGCATCTTGCATGCGCCAACCAAACAGTATTATGACCTGGAGATTCATTTCAATTTTGGTGCACTAGACTTCCCCACCCCTCTGTGTCAAATACCCCTGTTCGAGAGATCCAATCCAGGGGTCAGCGTGAACATCTACGCACATGACAATGATGGTAAGGTGGTCCCAATACGAGTATCGAAGGAAGAACTGGCTCATCATTTTGATCTATTCCTTATGATGACTGCTGACAGGAACTCACATTATTGCTACATCTCAGATATCTCCAGACTGGAAAGTTTGCAGGTGACTGTTCATGGACATGTCGTCAATATTTGCACACGTTCCACGTGTGATGGGGCTTACAGGTGCTGAAACACTGGCTGAGCACAGGAGGAATTGTAACAAGCATGAGCCAGTCCATGCCGAAATGCCTCAGCCAGAGAAGAACAGTAAGCCTCCTGTGCTCAAGTTCCAGAATTATCATAACATCGATAAGGTACCTATAGTAGTGTACGCCGACTTTGAAGCCATGCTAGTGCCGGTTCAGACGTGTTAGCCAAACCCGGAGGTGTCCCACACCCTATAGGTAGGGACCCCTGAAAATGGTGTAGGGCGAAATACACAAAATTTCACCTATTTTTATTTTGCGACAAAATTTTTAAAATACAGGATAAAAAAGAAATTTGCGAAATTTATCATGAAATTGTATATTTAAGTGGCGAAAATAAATTCTTTTATCTGCCCACACTACTAATGCTACTGAAATTCAAGAGGATTAACAAAAATCGTGCAAAGAAATATATACAATATTCTTAAAGCATAATTAACATTCATTTAACAAGATTTTTCTACAAATTTTTCACCAACTGAATGCAGTTTTTATTTAATTATTTACGTTGTGAATAACGCAATTACTCCAATCTTCTGTCACAATGCGTGCTATATACGCACAAACAAAAATAAAAATGTTAAATAACAAAACTACTACTTATAAAACTGGAAGTGTAAATAAACATTTCCACGAATGCATCCATGACATAACCTTAAAAACTTTATTTTCACAACATCAAAGATACGTCGCAACACTATCGATGTCGGTAGTCAACGAACATTATCTTACTAAATTGTGTTTCTCTTGTAGCCCGTCACACGTGCTGTTGCTGCTAATTGCAGTCAAATGTTTACACAAAATTCACTAAATTTCTGCCAAATGTAGAAAAAGTGGCAAAAATCAAACAAAATTTATTAAAACCATTAATTTAAAATAGAAACGTGCTAAAAATTAAATGCTGCATTTGATTTATTTTTATTCTATTTTGGAGGCAAATTTAACACCATTTTTTGAGTTTAACATGTAAAAATCCAATTTTTTAAAATAATATTTTACTCCGTTAAAAATTCTGTTGCACGCTAAAATGTATATTTGTCCACTAAATGTTTTCAAATTTTGCCAAACTAAACGGAAAGTCTGCTAAGTTGACAACACTTGCCATCTTGTGTGACAGTTGATATCACTACATTTTTAAAAAAGTTACTAGCGTTATTTTATCTTAACAGGATTAGTCCGTGAAAACATACTGTGCCCCTTTAATGCTTGTAATTTACATGGTTATTTACCGTACTGACCTAAAAAGAATTACGTTTCCTTTGTGGAGCCTGAGTAAATTTCAAATCCATCCCGTCCGTTAATAAGGCTTGGTTCTGGTTCGTACCACACCCATTATACATAAGAGTTTAATTTGCGTGAATTTTTGTGTGCTGATTTGAAACAAAGAAGTGCATGCAATTATTATTTTTTACCTGTTTTTCGACATGAGTAATTTAAAACAAATAGCGATAGAATTATCAAAAATAAATTACGTAATTGTCAACAATTGCAACGTTTCACAACTAGTTGTGTACACTAACATTTGAGGTTAGGGCGTGTATGTTTACCTGCTCTTGGCACTACTGAATTTTGGTAGTACCAGTTTTATGATAGTTACTTCACAGATAAACAATTGTTCCGAATATATTTTGATTTTCCAACAGAATATCTGATCGATGGGTGCGTGTAAATTAATGTTAAGGGTCGAAGCATGTAGATTTTATTAACATTGTTTATATAGGATATTTGTTGGGAGCATTTAAAAAAAATCGACTGATATGGGAAATCGACATAAACAGGAACTCAACAACGAGGTTTCACTGTATTGTGTTTCTCCTCTTGTCCATCACACGCGCTGTTGCTGCCAATCGATTAGCAAAAATTCTGGAAAACTATGTGCGTGTGATGAGCATTTTGATGAACTGCGATGCAGGAAAAGACTTTGTTTTTGACATTGGGAAACTCTTTCATCCTAAATATGTGGTGAACAACACGGTAGATGACTCATTGTATGCAAATGCAAAGAAAGTTCCCCTTCTCCCCAAACTGTCTCAACAGGAATTTCCAGAGTCAAGTGTTGGAACTGTTGAGCAAAACGAAGCCAGTTGATGTCAAAGTTTTGTTATGCTTACATGAACAACACTCAAACTTTGCGGAACAATCTGTGTCAGCATTATGAATTCCACCTTCCGATGCTGACAGTGAAAGAGCATTTTCTGCACATAGCCACATTCTTTCAGATCTGAGAACTAACTTAACTCCACAAAACCATGCAATTCTTTTTGAACTGCATTTTGGTAGTAAGCTTGCTGCTGATACTGTTACTGAGAAGTGATTTCTAAATACCAGTAATAAGAAGACTGAATAGTGTGTTTATTCAAAGAAATGTTTGTGAAATATACTGTACATTACATACTATGCAACAGTTATTTCATTAACTTTATTACTACCATTAAATACAATGTATAATTTGTTATTAAGTCATTGAGAGTTTAGGTAATTTTCATATATATTGTGCATTCTGAGAGTTTTAAAATTAATTTTTTAACAGCCAGGTTATTTTTTATCCACTGATACTTAAATATCAACTGTTATTGTTACTGAGACATTTAGATTGTTAGTGAGTGATAAATATTGTATATGTAGTGTAAATTTTCAAAATAATTTTTTGTACCGCTATGTTGTATTTTATTCACCGTATTCAGGAATTTTTTTCCACAGATATTGGTGAGTTTTATTCACCATTTTCAAGGGTCCCTACCTATAGGTACCAAAAGCACGAACCCTACAGCTATGGCATCTACATTAAGGTGGATAACGACATAATACTGGCCTCCAGCCTCCTCACAGATGTGAAATGGTACATCGAAGGAAACGCGTCGATGCACTTTATGGAGGAAATCTTTGAGGATTGGAAATCTAGTGAAGGAAATATATAGCCACTCCGAGCCTATGTGAATTCTGGCGAACAGACTGGCCACCACCTGCTGCCACTGCTCCAGCGCGGGAGGGATAGCATAGAAGAAACCCTCCACATATGAGAGAGATAGCATGGAGAAAACCCCAGGGACCTAGGGGCGATAGGACACAGAAAACCCTAGTGTCATGGTGGGTGGTGGGAGGGATAGCACAGAGAAATTCTTGATGTCCTGGCAGGGACCTGGGTGGGAAAGCAAGGAGAAAACCCTAGCATTATGGTAGGGATCTGGGAAGGATAGCATGGAGAATACCTGTCCCACACAGAATACATGAGCGTGCAGTGGAGACATCTAAGATGGCCACCATTGGCTAGGAATGACAGAGGGGGAGGGGAAATCCAACATGGCCGATGTTGACAATGAATGACAGAGTAAGACGTTGTGTGAAATCATCGAAGATGGCCACCGGCTTGTGCCTAGTCCCTGGCGCAGAACGGGCTATCTCTAACTACTCATCACTACTAGCGCAGCAGGTAACGTTAACGTCAGTGGAGAATAAAATTCAACTTATCAAACTGATATCCAAATACCTACATGAAGATTGTGCATTTTTCAGTCTAGTAACAAGCTGGTCATACTTGGTCTTGCCCATCACCTAGACAAATTCATCAAGGTGTGCCTTCCGCGATGTCAGATCTTGAAACCTACCATGAAGAAGTCAACAGGGCAACCAAAATGAGTGTGACAATGATTGCCAACAACACAGATGTGTTCCTGCGGTGGTTGTATCATTATTCATAAAATAAACTTTTTTTCTTTAAAATAAACTTTTTTTACTCTGTTAAAGAATGAATTACACGAGCACCAGACTACAGCCATGTGAAGAACTTTTGCAATGCGAGGACTGGGCTGCGTGCATGTGTTCACACACACACACACACACACCTCTCCATTCCTCATTGGCTCAGCCTACCCCAGACCATTTTAATTCCAATTGATGAACAGTTACACATTTATAAGATTGATTAACCCTATGTTATTAAATGAATGAAAAGGAACAACCTTTGACATGTGGCCTCTTTAAAAGGGAAATACCTACTTACTTGGCAAAGTAGTTATTGTAAAAGCATTACATATTTGTCCCAAACTTTACTTGATGAAGTATCTATATAAATAGCTGCATTACATTACCATCACAATATTAGTAAAACAATCAATTTACTACAAACATTCACTCAGTAGAAAAAAAAAATCAATTTTTAATATGAAATTCTTATGTTTATTTGTTATTTGCAATCGTAACTCAGACTTTGGTAACTTCAAAACAAAAAATAATAATAAAGTAATCAAATGTACATAATTAGTAAAGATTGGTTGCATGAGAACTCAGTACATTTACAATGGTTTAGAAATGGTGGTCGTCAAGCCAGAGAATCTGGTTAACTACTTTATCAGTGTAGCCTAATGATGTGTTGCAGGATTAGTAAAATCATTTTCTGGACAAACATGCTCTGTACAAAACTGAAATATCATTAAATATGACTACCAGTGTTGCATAGCTGTGTTTTCAGGGTTTTTAATTTGTATTACCTCAATCTTGCAGACAGTGGAGCTGGCTTTTATCATCTATCACAATATTTCACACCACCACTTCACTTAAAATATTTTTAATAAATTTAGAATTGCACATTAGGGTGAAAGGCATGTGATTTTGTTGAAATATGTTACGCTTAAGGGCAAGATTTTTGGTGTTATTGTTTCTATTATTGTAAATGCTTTATGGATTTAACAAAAAAAGATGTTTAAACGAATATTCACATAAAATTTGTAATATGTACCATTACAAGAATTGCGGGTAAGCCTTTTATTTCGAATAAAATAAAAACAATGTATATTTTATGTACAAAATTTTTTCTGGCACTAATGTTTCTAGACAATGTGCATTCCCTTTGTTCAATATATTGCAAAAATATTCACAATATAATGTAATTTGTCAGAAGACATACGTAAAATTTTACTGGTGCAAGAGTATTTTTTGTAATTTTGTTTTATTTAATGTCTTAAATTGTGGTATATTAACATTGACGCGTGACGTCGGTTGGTTGATGACGACGTCACGGTCGGCAAGTTTTGAAGTGTCGGTCAGAGACACGGGNATTTTGTTTTATTTAATGTCTTAAATTGTGGTATATTAACATTGACGCGTGACGTCGGTTGGTTGATGACGACGTCGCGGTCGGCAAGTTTTGAAGTGTCGGTCAGAGACACGGGTTGATATTAGGGCTGAGCCGATACCGGTACCGATATATCGAAACCGGCCGATATCGTAAATATCGGAATTGTGCGCAATTCATGTTTAAATCGCCGATATTATAACCGATATTTTGCCCTAAGAATCTAAGATGACGCTGTGCTACAGTGAAACCTCATTATTGCGTCCCCGTTTATGTTGTTTTCCCGGATCAGTCGATTTTTTTGGATGGTCCCAACGAATATCCTATATAAACAATGTTAAAAAAACCCGCNTTGCGTCCCCGTTTATGTTGTTTTCCCGGATCAGTCGATTTTTTTGGATGGTCCCAACGAATATCCTATATAAACAATGTTAAAAAAACCCGCATGCTACGCCCTTAAATCATTAATTTACCCGTATCCATCGATCAGATATTGTGTCCAAAAACCAAAATATATTCGGTTATCTGTGGAAAGACTATCTTAAAACCCGTACTACCAAAATTCAGTAGCGCCAAGAGCAGGTAAACAGAATCTACCTAACCTCAAAAACTAGTATACACAACTAGTTGTCGTGAAACAGTGCAATTGTTAACCACTACGTAATTTATTTTTGATAATTCAATCACTATTTGTTTTTAAATTACTCACGTCGAAAACAGGTAAAACATAATAATTGCAGGCATTTCTTTGTTTCAATTCAGCAAACGAATATTCGCGCAAATAAAACACGTATGTATAATGGATGTGGTACGGACCAGAACCAGACATTTATAATGGACGGAACGGATTTGAACTTTACACTCGTTCCACAATGGAAACGTAATAATATTTAGGTCAGTGCGGTAAATAACCATGTAAATTACCAGCATTAAAGGGGAACAGTATGTTTTCACCGATTAATTCTGTTAAGATAAAANGTTGATATCACTAGCTAACTATACTACTGGCTGACTGGGCCCCGGCCAGTATACAGTACAGGGCGCGTGGCCTGACGACTCTGCATAAAGTCAAACGCGGGCTTAGCGGTCCGGCAAACTGGGTGGCACACAGCAATGGGTTTACCATTGTTGAAGGTGGCCTGGGGTGGCTGCTGACCCTGCTGCTGCTGGAGTTGACTGGAGCTGGTGCCCTGACCTGGAGCGGCGGTGCTGCTGTGAACCCGCAGAGGGCTGCTGGTCCGGTGGCACTGGAACCAGGGATTACCAATCCCTAGCGGAACGTGCTGGTCCCGGCAGAAGTCGGTCACGATCGGGTGCGGTCGCCCGGCTGTCTTGATCAGGGACTGAAAGAGGGAGTGGAAGGGAGCTGGGAGCTGAAGCTGAGGCTTCTCCAGTTGGCGGGCAGCTTGAGCTAGTTCCCGGGGGGTTGTACTGCAAAGTGCAGTTGGGGCTGGGTTGCAGCTCCTATTGACTTTGGAGGCCATAGCTGCCTTCCTTTCTTGCCACTTAGTACCATTCCTCTGGATGTACGGCATAAAGGTAGGTACAAGTATCGGCCTCATCAGGGGGAAGCAGCCGACGATGGTCCCTAGCTAGGTGTAGAACCAAAGCAGAAGCCGAGCTAACCCAGAGCAGTACCCGTTTACTCCAATAGGTGAAATGAGGCACGGTGGTTGAAGAAGTGGGTATACTCTGAGCATCCAACAACGACGGGTGGGGGTCAAAAGGTGGGCAGACCTCCAGAACCAGTCCTTTCTCCGGCAACAGTTCAGCGAGGTGGATGGAGTGAAGGTTGGGCTGGCTGACTTGTCGCCTTGTGGAATGTGTTGCTAGTGGTTGTGGCCCTACGTTACTGCACACCAGGTGCACAGTACGGGTGGCCGTCAACTGGGTGTGTTTATGATGTACGCGCACCCGGTTAAGGGAGCCCGCAGTCTTACACTAAGTTTGGTAATGGGTTTGTCAAAGACGCTGTCTTCTGTTTTACCCTGGCAGGCTGATGTCTACAGAGGATAAAATCAGTCACCCATAGAAACTTATATGCAGACGTTTGAGAGAAAATGTATTTACTGTGTGAGGAATAAACACGGTGGACCGTACTACCTCCTAACTAACCAAGAACTGACCAGAAGTACACTACGTTAACCAGGTGAAGGGGACCTGGATCTGAACTGAACAAAGCAGATGCGGTTAGGTAGCTATTAACACAACTGTCTTTAACTTTCTCAATGCCGTTGTCTAGAAGGGACGTCAGGGGCCACTACCAGAAGGGTAGTGTGGTTGCCATTACCAGAAGGGTGTTTGGCAGTTCAAGGGGTTCGAAGACTTCTTTGGGGGTAGCTGGTGAAGATCTGGTGGAGCTTCTGGAAGGTTGCGAAGACATTGGTATCAGCAAAGAGCCGCAGCACACGAGATGGCAGAGCAAGCTGCTGGAGCTGGAGAACAACTGACATTCCTCGGCGATGCAAGGCCTTATATTCTACCTGCCTGCTGGCTCGTCTGGGCTGCGGGGGTGCGGACGGTAATGAGCTCAGCCTCTGGGCGGAGCTGTGCTCTCTAGCGCCATCTCTCAGCTCGTGGCTGAAGTAGGTCGCTCTGTAATGTGGTCTCGGCCACTGGCCCGGCTTCCTTCACACGTTGAGGGGGTTGGTGCGACATCTGACATCAGGGCGAACAATCTTGGCTGACTTGTCCGTGGGTGCCCCCGTAACAAGGGATGTACTTGTAGGTACTCATAGCAAGTTGTTTCAGGGTTCAAACCCGCCTGGGGTGACGTGAAGGCATAACCAGATGAGGCGAAGTCGTGTTTATTATAGTAAGAATAAACATCACGCGTCAACATGCATTTTGATGTTATTTCGGATTTATCACTATTAATCATATAATGCTGCCTCTAGTTATGCTGGAACCAGAACCGATAAAATAAGTTCCAGGCACTAGAACACCAAAACACCCATTAAAATTGCTAAAGAATTGACCACTAAAATTCATTACAGACCCTCTTCTTCCAATTCAGGAGCTGTCAAATTAGTCTGTGTTTAAGAAAGTCTTGTGTAAAATAATAATCTTGGCTAACACTCCATTTGCAAAGGAGAAAACCTCAATTTTAAGACATTGGACATTAATTGAAAAATAAACAGAAAAATTTTTTTTTGTGCAACAACATTGCAAACAACACTTCCTGACTTAAATAAATATTTTACATGAAATTAGTTGAATTGTACAAATAAAACATGTTATATGAGATGAGAAAGGAGACTGAAATAGCTTGTGTTATTGTGAATACACCGCCACCTAATGATGTATGGAAAAAATTATTGTTAGAGAGATTGAACCATTGTATAACTGAAACTTTGACACTGCTACTTCCCTGTTGTGGAGTTATCTAATCAACATCTGGTTACTGATGCTACAGTATACACAATTATTGCAAAGAAAAACATCTAGGTTGTAAAGTTGTCCACTTAAATTGTTTGGCATTTGAACTTCATGATATAGCTTGCGAGATTTAGTCTCCTAGTACCCTTTTATCCAATTTTATGAAAATATTTTCGAGGACCTCTTTAAGAAAGGTGAAGTTAAGGACATCATCACCTGAAATTCCAGAGTTACCTCAGTCTGTTCTATCATTTTAACATTGCATGGGACATGGTTCAATACTGCACTTTTGTTAGTCCGGCATTATAGTAAAAGTATGCACATACTTTATGCACAGTCCTTCATATGAAGACAGCAGTACATTATTCTTAAATAAAAAGTTATCTTCTAATCAGATGCTTGAAAATCTGTCTTTGAAAGAAACACACTTTAAAGGCCCGTTCAACAACACCTAGAATTGTGAAGCAAAACTCAATTAGAGTCTCCTATTAGAAGACTTGCAGGGAAAAAAAAAAATTTCTGTTACTAAAAAGTTACAGCCAATTTCTAGAACCAGGGTGTTCAGTAAATAAAGATAAAAAATCACTGACTACCAGGTTTTCCAGTTGAAAATTAAAATTTGCCAGAAAACAGACAAGATGCAGCCACTGCTGTTGTTATGCAGTTCCAAAGTTTGTCCATTGTTGTAGGAAGGGGCGGCACATACACTGAATCCACAAGAAAAAAATCACAGACAGTGAGGGTAGATGACCTTGGTGACTGGTGGTGTAATGCTAAATCAGCAGTCCCTGATGGCCGATCCATCGGCACAGAAGCTTGTTCAGGAATGCTCGAACTTTGCAAGTGCCAGTACAGTGGTGGTCCATCCTGCTGGAAAATTAAATCAACGTAATCTGCCTGTAACTGTGGGAAAAGCCAGTTCTAAAACACTTGCAGGTATGATATTCCCGTGACAGTGTAGTCAGGAAAAAAGAACAGACTATAAACCATTCCTTGGGAAACAGCGCAGAACACATTCACATCAGGGTAGTCTCTCATGCGCGACTATGGCATGTGGCTGCTGTGATCCTCATATCTGTATGTTGTGGCAGTACACCGTACCACATAGATGAAACAATGGCCTCGTCGCTAACACTAAGCACGAAACTAAAAGTGATCTTCCATTTCCATTATGAGAATGAAGTACAAAATGCCACACGTCAATGTTTATCACCTTGGCGTACAAAAACTTCTACAGATGCACCCGATGTCTTTGTCGAAAACATGGGGGTGACACAACAACCTGTTTGTCAAAACTGCTCGTACCAACATCAAACGCTCTACGCAGCAGGGGGTGCAATGCCGTACTCTTGCCTAAAATCACGCTGCTCAGTTGTCAGACTTGGAATTGTTGTACTGAAGAACGCAAAAGGCGTTCTATTTGCCTGTTGGTTACACACAGTCTACACACCAAGGTGGCACCAAGCAGCAACCAAGTGAAACATTTCAATCCTCTCTTAGCAGTGAATGGACATGCTCACTGACAAGCGAGATCCAGATATGGCTCAACCGAGCACTGAGTCGGCACCCAAGTGATTCAGAGTCCAATGGATGGGGAAGGGTGGGCATATTAAGCATTTGTGATACTAATAAGCAAAACTTTGTCAGACACATATTTCACTCCTTACCACAAGGTTCTCCCAGTCTTAGTTAAAAAGATACAGCCTTTTGAAATTCAATGAATATTTTTGTAAGATCCTTTACTTTTAACTATTTCAGTTATTACAAAATATCGTAATATTATGAAAATAATAAACTATGGGCCATGACAATTATACACAATCTATAAAACACTGAAAATTTATCACACAAGAATTTCTGTGCACCAACCAAATGCTGGACTAGTACAAAAACAGAATGAAATCCAGTTTTCTTGTATTGTACTTCTACTTAGTAGAGATTTTACTGTGGCCAAGTACATTATAGTAGCTAACTCACATAAATATTAATCAAACACTGCAAGTTCCACCCTCCCAGCAGAAGACTGAAAAACAATGGCTTATTTTACAAACATTCCAAGTTATGCAAAGTACATCATCTTTCATGATGAGAATACATTTTATGGAAATATGCCAAATACAGAAGCTTGCAAAACCAAATTTCAGCCATCTTATAAAAAGCTGTGTTGAAAAAGTTGCATTGCATTACCCCCACACCATGTTCTTGGGGAGGAAAATTTGGTGAAATAAGAGAGTATTATGCAGGAAAACTGATATGGCTTCTCCAGAATTTCAGAATTTCAATAAATTCCTTGACCATTAAATGTTCCTGACATTTCCACGTTTTCCTGGTCGCTGGACAACCTCACTAAAATTCTAAGAAATATTCAGAACACACTGCAATCTGTGGCACAAGAGGGAGAACAATTGTGATGTTACTAAGAATCCTAACATACCACACTTTCAAACTGATAGAAAACATGTTTTCGTTTCAAAGGCTGAAAATGAGCATAGTAAATTTCCCAGTGGCTTTCAAAAAGACTACTGAATGCAAAACTTATTTATACTTGTAATACTTTAATCTTCTGAATGGAGAATTTTTTTAAGTATTTAACTTTGAATTAGCAGTGAAAATTACAATCATTAGAAGTAAATCACTCATATTTGGACTTACTGGAAGTAAATGGAAGTAAAGCTGTGTGAACAATTTACTATGTCCACAGACTGTACCAGCTACGTGCTTGTCATGACCTCGCTTAGCATGACTCATCATCCACTGTACTCGAGAGCTCTATATGTGGCTTGTGCTTGCTTAGGATGAAACAAATGTGACAGAACAATGGGATACGGTGATCATAAAACACTGAGCAATCATGTTCATGACCACAGTTCTGTACACAAAATGTAAGCTCATTATGATGGCACCATTCTGTTAGCTACTCTGCTGCTATTGAGTACAAGCCAAATGATTTTGGCTCTCGTGCAACCATACAGTACAACCACTTTATTAACCCTCGTCATATCCCGTTCTCCCGTATTTTACACCTCTT